>VMBQ01008890.1:5655-35692 GCA_007657795.1 Dreissena rostriformis
AAATTGCCTTTTACTATAATATATTTCTTCATTTCTTCACCGATTCACTTCAAATTGATACTGGACCTCTCTTATGACAATACGGTCAATCTCAACCATGCATGGCCCCATTCCCAACCCTGGGGCGCCCCGCCCACATAGGCCACACCCACCAAAAATTGCCATTTACTATAATTTCTTCATTTCTACACGGATTCACTTCAAATTGATACTGAACTTCTCTTATGACATTAGGGTCAATCTCAACTATGCATGGCCCCATTACCAACCCTGGGGCGCCCCGCCCACATAGACCACACCCACCCAAAATTGCCTTTACTATAATTTCTTCATTTCTACACCGATTCACTTCAAATTGATACTGAACTTCTCTTATGACAATACGGTCAATCTCAACTATGCATGGCTTCATTACCAACCCTGGGGCGCCCTGCCCACATAGGTCACACCCACCCAAAATTGCCTTTACTATAACTTCTTCATTTCTACACCAATTCACTTCTAATTGATACTGAACTTCTCTATGACAATACGGTCAATCTCGACTATGCATGGCCCCATTACCAACCCTGGGGCACAGGTCAATTATTCCGTGTGGGGATACGCATCGGCCTCTGCCGCGCCATTTCTAGTATTCAAATTAATCTGCAATATTATCCAATCATTGCTCATAATGAACCATGTAGAGTGAAAACCCCCGGGGGGTATTCAAAGTGGTCGCATAAGTTATTATAAGATTAAGTTGCTTAATTCAAGTGGTTGCATGCACTAGATTACACATGTAACTGTATCTAGCTTTTAAACTGTATACACTTTCATGCAAAAGCGCAAGTTGTTTATTATGTTTGCATTTTTCTAGTGTGCAAGATGTTTTGTCTGTGATTTTCCACTACTGGCAAATACTCAAGATACAAAAGCTAGAAGGAATTAATACTATTCATAGTTAACCCTTTCCCAATCAAAAACAAAGTAAAAATGACTACATGATTATGCAACCAGCATAAAACCAGAAAAGCCTGCGAGTAACTGGTAGGCTGTTCAGGTTTTAGGCTTTTTCCTGCTCTGACATCAGTATCTTTGGGTTGGTAATGAAACCTTTTAAAGTAAACTTGAATCTATTAACAAAAGTCTTTAATTTAATTTGATTTTCTGATGAACAAAATGTGCATCTGAGGAGTAAAGGGCTCTTGATTAGTCAATACAAGATTGTAACCTTTGAATGCAGCCCAGTGCAATGCAGTGTCTCCGTCTCTGTCCACCATCTGTAGTCTGGCACCCTTACCCATCAGGTAACCAGCCAACATAGTCTGGCCATACTGAGCAGCAACTACGAGACATGTGCAGCCTTTATTATCTGTAATATCCAAGCTTACACCAGCCTGCACCAGTATGTCCACAACGGCAATATGTCCGTTTACACACGCCCAATGAATAGGCCGAGCACCAAGGTCATTAAGGCTGGGTTCATTAACTGGTGCTTTCTGTTCCAGAAGGTAGCGGAGTATGGGAGCATGTCCACCTAGGCAGGCCCAATGGGCAGGGGTATGACCTTTCTCGTCCCTCAATGACAGCACATCAATCCCCATCTGCTCCACAACTGTCTGAACTGGTATAAGCATACTGTAAAACACAAAACACACATTCTGCACTTTCATTTTGACAATCAATGACATCACAGGCACATTAAAATAACTGTCAAAGTCAGCTTTGTCGATGACACCACTTTTCATCCATCTAATAGCGAGCTCAAAGAGCACGCCAAAGGCGTGCTGAAGGCGAGCAATAGGGGAATACCCGTATTTGACTGTGCAGGTTGTTGTTTTGAAAAGTTTAGTACCTGCGCGAGCAATATTCGGAACCGGAAATTTTCGAAGTAAATAACCAGCGTCTCCTGATTGATCATAATGATAAAATATATAACAAGAGGGCCATCAGGCCCTAGGGCGCTCACCTGAGAGCAAAAGGAACTAGACTATTCTGAAACAAGAGTTCCGCGGTCGGAGATGACCGCATTGAAGCCGGATTTTTGATTTAAATGACAGGAAAGTACCTTTCGTGTTTTTGTCAATGCAATACTTAAATTACTGAAATATTGTTCAAAGGTCAAAATGAAATGTAAGTACTTTTCAAGGCATGAGCAAACCTTGTGTTATGTTTTGAATGCATGCATATACATGAACAACAATAACATTTAAGGTCACAAATATGAACTTGAATTGACAATTAGGAAAGTTTGATCTCAATTTTTTTATTAGCAAATTAGTAACATATTGTTTGAAGTTTCCATCAATTTCATTATCAAATGTAAGAAAATAAACTTAGATGAAATAATACTATTTATTGTTTTGCTTTCACATACCTACACAGAAATCCAGACAGCCTTATGATCACTCCAAAAGGTTTCTATCACACCAGTTCTAGCAGATAGATTNGCATCGCAACCCACTTTGTAATAATTATTACAATTCGGGTTTTTATTACAAAACGGGTTGTAACACTGCGTGTGTCGTAAATGGGTGACTGGGAGTCTGAATTCATCTGCTGCAATATAATACATCTTAACATTTAATTGACAATTAGTTCACAACTTAAGTCCTCCTTGCTGATTCTTCCTTTCTCATCTCACGTAGGAAGTCGGGTTCAGAATCAGGTCCTTTATTCATTGATGGCAACGAAATAGACGCTGTTATTATGAACGAGAAAAAATTTCATTTACGGCAATTTGCACACACTCTACAATTTCATCCATTGGGTACAATACTTTAGAACACGTTTGAATACTTATTTGCTAACAAGTAAACAAGTAAACATCACGTCCATTGCGTTTTTATCTGTTTACGGTCAGAAACTGTGTCGGGGGATCCGACTTGGTTGACTTTTATCGGCGTTGGCGATCGGTATTTTTTTGAGTCTCGTCTGGTAAAACTAGAATTAATGCATTTGCGTGAAGTGTCGTCCCAGATTAGCACGGGAAGTCCGTTCAGGCTTGTCTAGAACGACACTTTTGCCTTTACTGAATTTTCGCTTCATTAAAAAAAAACATAGCCTAGTTTTACCAGAACGAGGCCTATTTAAACGAGTAAATCGCATTAAAGTTACTTCCAAGTCGCATCGGTTCAAAATAACTATTTGGGAAAGTATTGAGAAAAAAAACACACACATTGTTGCAATGTATCATACCATATTTTTAAACTGCGAAGTTGATTTGTTTTTTATTTTGTTTTGCAAAAGAAAGCGAAGTAACTTATTATAGAAATAATCAAAGGCTATGTCGTGTTACCTCCCCTTGAAAAAAAACATCTGATTTTACATACTATGCGTGTTTATTAGTTTCTTAACATAAATCAATTAACAGTATAAGATACATTTAAGATAAATAACAAAGACACAAATAAGTTTGTTAATGAAATTTCTAAACATAAAACTGCTTGTTGAAATAAATCTTGTGTTTCAATAAACGGATGAAAGGCTTAAATGGACTTGTTCACAGTTTATCAAAATGAGAATTTCTTAACTTTTTGTTACAGATTCAAGAAATAAATGAACAATGTACATCAGTGTTCGAAATAACACAAATTCCGCAGACTTACACTGAAAATACACGTTCTTTTACGAAAAATCATCGTTAGAAATTGATAATAGCGTTATAAAGCGTCTCAGACGCGAAACGATTAAAAAATTTCGATTTCTTGTATTATCGTTCTATTTTGTAACAAGACGTGGATGGTTATACAAAGTGTAAAATAAATGGCAACCCATGTGAAGACGGATGGACAGGTCCGCACATAATGTAGTCGTAAAGCCTAAACGACGACCCGAACATAAACTCTGAATTACACACACACACACGCACGCACGCACGCACGCACACACACACAAACACACACACACACACACACACATACTATATTTAACAATTTAAAGCATTTAATGACAAACTTCAAAATATGTCAAAACCTGTTAACAAGTCCCTATATATGCTGCATACTATCGTACAGAATTGCTCTGTTTTCTACACACCAAAATGTACTATATTGCACTGTTACCTGATTTATGCAGGAATCGTCAATTGACAACAGTATTTGTATTTTTAGCATAGTTGCAACGCAACTATGCTTATGTTAGAGCTACATTTCGAAAACCGAAATGGAACGATTGACCATTATGAAGCCTTACCTGATCAAAAATCTGACGAAATATCTATTTAATATAGTATGTGGCAATTCTTACATTTTTTTATTTAGAAACGTTTTTCTAACGTTTTCTTCCAAGAATATTGCTGACACCGTTTTTAGTGAATTTTTCTAAGACCGTTTTACGTGAAAAAAACCTTCTAAGAAACTAAAACAAATTTCGTTCGTAAACAATTCTGTTCTTGTTGATAGTGACCTCACACCTACTTTCTATTTCCTTTGTTTACTGTTCTGGGAGAGGTCAAATGTTTACATAACTAAATTCATTCGGCCCTGGTTTAAGAAAATGTAAAATATGTTTCATTGGTTAATTATAAATAGAAATTTACATATTATCAACAGGAAGTGGGGCATAAAGCACTTTCATTCTTTAAAAATGTGTAAAAAATTGCGGAGTACGATGAATGTTTTCTGATTTATGACATGGATTCTGACCTGCCTTTCTATGGATTTGATATAGTAGAGTTTAAAAGTAATAGAGATATGTTAATTGAAATTAAAATGATTTACTTTGAGCCAGAAATTAACGTTACGAGTAGAGCTAACGTTTTAAATGTGGCATCGAATTTAATGGATTCTCGCGAATTCTGGACGAGTGTTGTGTCTGTAAAATATTAAATGGAAAGCTGTAAATGTATCAAGTTGGAAAAGAAAACGGATGGTTGCATAATGGTACGGGTGAAATAATGTAATTCTACGTATTTATTTTCATAGTTATGTCATTTTGTAACCATGCACATTCGTCACGATTTGGAATAACCGTTTCTAAAAATAGAACATTTTGGTAGCATGAACCAACAAGAGAGGCGACTCGTGATGTCACAAATCGTTTACATTTACTTCAGCAGCAACTTCCATGTATCTTGCTACTAGGCTTTCAACGCCATCGGCGCTCTCGTTTGATAATGGAATTCTTACGTGTCTCTTTCTTTCTTAGCAGGGTAACGTATGCCGAATGTTTCCAACAATAAAATTGTCCAATGTTTTATTCCAAAGTTTAATTGTGTCGTTAAATTGGTGTGTTTGATTTTACCTTTCTGTATAATTTAAATGTAAAATTTTTCATATAAGACGTGTACACAACAATTATTATAATCGATCAAAATTTAACAATAGTTAACATTCCTAAATTGTGCTTCGAAACTATAAAGACATATACCACAATTCATATCGACATGGACCATGCCGCGAAAACATGACACGGTCGAAAATTAGACAAAAAGCGCAAATGAATCAAACACTCATCTTGTATTTGAACTTAAATGAAATTTCCCTCGTTAGTTTGATTCACCTATAAACTCTCGTGCCTTTTCTGCTCCTCACGAGTGTAAAAATATGTTGATGGAGAACCTGATTGTACGATCAGTTATTTGCGAAATATTTCTTAGAAATTTTCAAATGAATCGAAAATGAGACCATTATAATTTAATTACCAATGTAAATAAGCTAGAAGCTATGTTCCATAACCTTTCCGAGGCGTATATATACTGATATAACGCGACATGTTTGCTGTTTTTCCTTAATATATAGCCTGTCAAACTGTGTGGTATTTTTGATGAACATATGCAAATATTTCAGTAAAAAACGTACGTGAGAATCATAAATCCTGTCAAATTAAGTTACACGATAGTGAAGCACCTGATAGTTGACGTTGAATTAAATTGACGATGTTAGGTTATTTTTCGCTTTGTTCTAATAATTTTGCTCTCGTTAATTATCTGTACTTAATAACATATCGAATGCGTAACCAACCGTCGGATTGTAAGCCAATCAACTACAAATCCGAAATATTATTATATTTGGTATTGAAGTATAAGTATTCGTTTTGAGTCATAATCCTTCCATTCAATCATTGCATCATTCTTATATAATTGATTCATATTAACTAGATTCATAACAAATCACTTATTACACAAATTGAATTGTCCCAAACAGCCATTCAAACGAGGTAAAAATGTCATAGGTAAAAATGCCAGAGGTAAAAATGCCAGAAGTAAAGTGGTAAAACTGCCAGAGGTAAAAATGCCAGAGGTAAAAATGCAAGATGTTATACAATAAATAAGTTTTGAGCAATATTTTTTAATGATATTGCTCTGCAAGCAGTGTCATGCGAAAATGGATCTTATTTTATCGTGTTTCCCTCTTTGAACTTATGTTTTTATTTCCATTGTTTAGAATAATGTGTTAGTAATACGGGCAAAAGCCCGAAGGGCGTTGACCGTTTATTTGTATCACTTTTCTGAAATACAAATTAACTTATCTAATAGGCTATTGAAGTCAAATATTTCCTGCCTGTGTCATCTATTTTCGCGATGCAAAATCATAGACCACTGGAGCAACATAGACACTTCGACAAACGCTATATCACACGTAGATGCATACCTCAAGAAATAATACGTCATGACAGTGATTATTGTGTAGCGAATTGTACTCTATGTTCATGTATAACATGTTTTTCACTGCAAAAATACGCTTTTTTGTTCTAGTTTGTTATGCTTCCTGTTTCTTGTTTCCCGGCATTAAGCCGTTAAGGGAACAAGTCATATTCCATAGACTGGTTCACTACATTACGCGATAACTTTCGGCAACATAATTTTGACAAATATAACCCGTCCATAATGTATTGCATGAATCCAGATTTCGTTCGAATTTATTTGTTCGATCTATTCGATATCTCATTGGAATTATTATCCTCATAAATCAATAAACGCTTGTTTAAAAATAAAGATTTGTTAAAACATTATAGTCGGCATTTGTTTTCTCGCGGTATTTCAAATGCGCCACCCTACAGAACGTGCTGTTACATGTGACGTAATAGTTCGTGACCAAATTTCCATTCGCTCTCAGAAAGCAGCTTTACATGTGATCATTAGCATTAATCTGGTAAGTTGCGGTTGTAATCCACCAGGAACAAGTTTATTTACAAAATGTATCGATATTGCGATTTAACTGTTTTGTATTGTAGCTTAGTTTCAACTTGTTAACACCTCGTCTGCTCGCACTCTACCGAGGTTACATATCACTATATAAAGATTTGGCCTAAAACCCCTAAATCTAATCCTGTTGGATTTTCGTTCCAAAATCTTCCAGATTGTACAAAATTAAACAAAAAACTGGAATTACAAAACGTCTGCATCATTCATCAAATTTTCAGATTTGTGCTCACTGTTGGTGTTCCATTTTTAGAAGCTGTTCTGTCAAGCACTGGGCATCACACAAGCCATTCTATTGAGCAAAACTGACAGTTTTGGTTTCCAGAGATCAACAATGGAGGGATTCCTGAACATTTAAAGTTTCAATGAAATAAAGTGTTTAGCCATGGTGATCGTGTTTATTGGTTCTGTAGGTTTACTTCAAAGGAACATATGTGAATTTGAAATATTAAAGAACTTTGTAGAGTCTATATCTGTCCAATGTAAATTTAGCCTATAATTACGTCGACCAGTGTCTGCCACTTAATGGTAAACTTGTTATAAAACAACTTACCAAAAGTATGTAAAGGCACTCCGTATGTAGACGTTGAGATCATTTAGTAAGACAGTGTAATTATAAACAGTAGCAACTAGCATAATAAATTGGCTGTTAATTGTTGTTCCGTGATAAATATTTTATACGCTAATAAAAAACCAGCATTGTTTATTTTTTTAAAGGTTATAAAATTGTATGTATAATATATTGTTTTGAATAAACTGCATACTATTCTGTTTTTTACTTGTTTTTCATAATGCATTGAATGGATTATTATACATAAGGAATTCATTCAACAGTTTTTCAAAATATAATATCACTTTGTAAGTACATATACGTAAATATTCTTGTAAGTTGATGACAGTGTTTAAGCATTACTTATTGTGTTACTAGCCTTTTATGTGCAAATAAATGATGATACGAGTTTTGTACCATATAAGTTGTATATATGTACTGAAATGTCTGAATATACTAACATAACTTACATGCTTCTTCTAGCGGCTAAGCCTAGAAAGACTGACATATAAATAAGCTCATATGCTTACTAAAATATCTGTGTTTGTTGTTTGTGTTATTAGAATGTATAAATTAACAAAATATGGATGATATAACCTTATGTTTGTTTGCATTCAAATATTTACTATACAGCTACAAACTAAGTGTATGCAGTTTAGACAGTGATTTTTTAATTACTACAAAATGGCTAGTTTTTAGTGGAAACATAATGTAAACTAGGCAACAATTGTTTGCAGAAGAAAACTAAAACCCTGTGAGATACCAGTATTTATGAAATATTTCAATTGCAAAAAAAACAAAAAAAAAACAAGTAAGATATACTTCACTTCACATAATTATACATTGATAATCCTGTCAATCAAAATTGATTTGACACATTACGTTATTTTGATTATGTTAAATCAGTTTATGCTTGAATCAACAGCTTTAGTTCACTTGAGACATTTGATGAAATAACCTGTTTCCTGGGTATGACCGACTTAGCATCTTAAGGGTGATCAAAAGAGCGCTCCCATTTAAGGGATCAATACGGAGGCCCCCAAGTCACTAAGCGGATACCATATCTACTACGCCGCAGCCACCGAACCAGCTTTAAATTCCAGATGCTGAAAAAGCACACAATTATAAGATATTAAAACTTAAAGCTTGGCAGATGTAAAACGCTTTTTTTCATCAAGCAAACAATAAGATATATTTTGGCTGCGTGAATTTATTATTGAAACAATTATAATGTTTTGTACACACTAATGTCCAAATATGTATTACAATACGTGGTTATCAAATAAGCTTTTGCCCGTAAATTAGGTAGCACCTATTATCATATTAAATGTTTTACTTCAGATTCATGGGCGTATTTTGAAGAAATTAAAGATGCAAATGTGTCTTGCCTTTTTTTCTTGAGTGTTCTTGTTGACCTATAATGCTAGCTGGAAGTTAATAAAATGTATCAAGACATTGAGGTGTATGCAAATACGTCGATGTTATTGACATTAAGTATCCAATATATCCAATATTAATTATCGTATTGATAATAACTCAATAAACACAATGAATAAAGTACAAAACAACAAAATTACAGTCTAAATTAATTAGTGGGACAATTATAATAAATATAAAATGTTCAATTAGAAAAATGTCATCAGTAACATAAGCACATAATGTGATTCCTACAATACTCAATATCCTTAAACATATTTCTCTAAACTCTATTTTACTATATTACATCTGGCATTTTTACCTCTGGCATTTTTAACTATGACATTTTTACCACTTTACTTCTGGCATTGACCTCTGGCATTTTTACCTCTGGCATTTTTACCTACATTCATTCAAACAAAATTTAAAAATGGAAATGTGTAGACATTTTAGATACATGCGTCTTCACAATATTCAGCAATTGCAATGCATTTAAAACAACAGTTCACTTACATGCATACACTACAATATCGATAATTGGTATTAATTGTTTAGTCATATTCACAACTCAAACAATAGAGCATTCATTAATTTGCTACATACTGGTGCACTCGTTCAAGATTTTATACCATGACACTTTAATTGTCATCACACAAAGCATTGAAACCCTGTCCTTTTTTTCATCCGAATACATTTTTCATAATTCGAAAGATTGTTCTGGCACATTTCGAGTCAGTGCTTATCCTTCCGGTACATAATACTTGCCTTTATATTTCGGATATAGGTCATTAACAATTCTGACACGTTTATGTAGGATGAGACAATTTATTTGTTTTACAAAAAAAAACAATTAAGCGGACACCTAAACGATGTTTTAAACTGTAAACATCGTCATAAAACTCAAATTCGTGTTTTAATGTGTCGAGGGTTGAATAAATCAAACTCGACTGGCACATTGAAACCGAAGTTGTCATGTGTTTTGATCCTGTACTATCATATTCACGAGTTTTCAATTATTTATATAATTAATATACTCCTAAATACGAAGAACAAAGTATATACTGTGAAAACATGACGATCAACGGAGAGCCAAATGTTGAAATTAATCTTTTAAAACTAATTGAATTTGACATCAGCATCAAACATATCAATCGTAAATAACACACTAAAGGGACCTTTTTACAAATTTTGGCATGTATGTAAGTTTGCCATTAAATGCTTTTAATTTGATAAATGTAAACATTGGAACTAAATAACTACAATAACACACAATAATAAAATAAAAGAAAGAAAAAAGTAATCCTCAACTGGGCTCGAACCACTGACCCTTTGAGTAAACGTCTTGAACATAAACCACTCGGCCATCCGTGCTCATACAATGAGTGGTGTATTTTTATACATTATATAAGCAATCCTCGTAATTCACAAAATATAACGNTGACAATGAAATTAACTGCGATGTGATGACACTTTATTTATGAATTAAGATTTTTTTTAGAATTGCTGGATATTGTGTGACTGGTTGAACGCATCAATAATTTTCAATCACATCAAATGACTTTTCCTATTAGACTAAGTTGAATTGTTCAGCTCGAAATATAATACACATTTGAAATTGACAAAAATCCAAAATGTTACACTTTAACATCGGTAATTTTCACGCCGCGACAGTTTTATTAACCGCTTTCTCGTTAACATTATCGTGGACACCTTAATTGCATGATTGACTCATAAATCAAATGGGCTTCTAAATATCACATCAATTAGTCGGATTTTGTGATTTGAAATTGATGACGCGTGATAAGTGTTTTAAGTATGTATTTATATAAATATACATAGCTGCGAACAACTGCATCAAAATCGTCATGCACTTGAAACAAGTTCAACACTCACGTGTCAGCTAATGTCACTTAATCTTTCATGATTTATGTTTCAGTCGCACGTAAGTTGCTGAAATATTTCAATGTGTATATTAAAATTCCACACAATAAGATAACTAGTAAATTAAAAATAGTTTATGTTGCTAGTTAGAGAATTGCATGTATGATAATGGATACAGTACATACACTATACTTCATTTGAAATGCTAATTTACATTGAGAATGACGTCACGTCCATTTCGAAGACATTTTGACGAAGTGTTTTCTATAGTATTAATATATAATAAACTCCTTCAGAGCTTTCGAAGGCTATTGAAGGCAATACATTTGAGCAGAATATTATATGGTTTTATCTACAATTTACAATATACTCGTACAGCGGATATGTTATCGCACAAAGAAGCACGTTGTTGCACATATTATACAACATATCTTTTCCATGTAAAGTAAGCTTGATTGCACGCAAAAATACAATATGATCAGTTTAAAGAATTACGAATTATGAAGGGTCATTAGTGAATCTGAAATTTAAAACAAGGTATAATGAACAGAAAAGGTAGCCAGGTGTAAGTGCGACCCTTAACTTGAGGACTCACACAGTCGTATATGTACCCGTATTGTCAGTGAGAAATAAAATATGGCATGAAAAATGTTAACAAACATATGTAAAAGCGATTGTGATCAAATATATTTTCAAAACGTGATAAATATGTATACAAACTTGAGGTTCGTGTATGAATTATGATTAGTTACTACAAATAGCGACACGTTTATGAGTGTGGACTGAGTTGGTATGCATTACTTACAGGATGTGAAAAAAATATGGTCTACATCATCTACCTTAGTTGTGTTATTCTTTCGTCCTATGCAGGGAATCAAGCTAACTAAACTACATTCAACATAAAATTGTTATGTTGTATTCTTACTTAGTTTAAACAAGGTGCGGACTCGGTTTAACTATTCATAGGCGTGTCGAACATGAATTTAGTAATATATTTTAGTTATTGTTTCGAAATCAGCAATGTCATGGCCCTTTTAAAGCAAATAATTCGTGTTTGAACTAGTAACGAATGTAACTCGAAAATTATTGCTGCGAGAGGGAAGAAACTCAGCACGCAAACATGAAAACAAGAGAAGGTTGGTTGATTTTGTTTTCTCATCAGATGAGGTATGGCCTTTTATTTTCAAAAATAAAAAGTGTATGTCCCGACGGGAGTTCGAATGATTTTAGGAATCGAGTTGTATATCCGTCCGTCGACCGTATGTCCCTCTTTTTGTGTGAAGTTTTATTTAAAAGTGTTGAGGAATTCACGTGAAACTTCAAAAAATTACAGAGATCTTTGAGGACATGGCAAAGCAAAACAATAAATCTTTTAATCTCATTTAAGCAACACGTGCTCATGGTGGGCTTTTATGATCATCTGTTGTCCGTCGTTCGTCGCCCGTTGTCCATTTTAAAGATGTATCTTGTGAACACTCAAGGCCACATTTACTGTCCAATCTGTATTAGACACGGTTAAGACAGTTGTCTCAATAATATCTCGGCTGAGTTCTAAACTGGATCATGTGGGGTTAAAAAGCAAGTTAACTAGATCAAATTAAAGAGCGTGTTCACAATGGAAGTAAATGTTCATCCAATTTCAATAGAAACTTCCTTTTAATGTTATGATTTTTCATCCGAGTTCGAAAATGGTTCAAGTTTGTAACACAAGAGGCGGGTGGATAATTTCTGCTATAGAATTCCCACTTTAATCCAATAAGCATCACACTTGATAAGAACATTTGTTCAAATAACATCACAGAAGAGTTCAAAAGTGGTTCCGGTTCAAAATCAAGATCAATGGAAGACTTTCAGTCGTTGGTCAAGGATTTTGGCCCCATCTGCGCGTTTCAGCACCCTTTAGAAGGACACTCGTGTACGTTGGTATTAAACAGTCGCATCTCGTTTTCAGGCTCATGCTGTGATTATGCTAAATTATGCTAAAATTGTAAGTTANAGATAGGTGTTGTTTTGCCCGCCTGAGTGGTACACCCCAACCCATCTGGCTGATAGACTAAAACGTACATATATAGACCGGCCGAGAGACCGACATACAAACATCAGACAGACGAAAGACGGACACGCATACATGTAGACAGATAGGGACAAGCATGCATACACGGACAGACCGAGAGAAGGACATGTATACGCAAACAGCTAGAGCTAGAGAGACGTACATGTATACACAAACAGACTGAGCGAGAGACAGACATGTATACACGCGGACAGAACCAGCAATTGACATGCGTATACAGACAGACCAAAAGACGGACATGCATACACGGGCAGATGGAGAGAATGTCATGGATACACTGACAGAACGAGAGACGAACACGGCTACATAAACGCACATAAATCTGGAGACGACACAAAGACCAAAAGACGAACATGGGTTCTCGCACAGACGGTACGAGAGACGGATATACATTACACACACATACACATCGAGAAACGGACAGGCATCCAAACACAGACCGAAAGATGGACATGGGTACCATAACACATTAACATATTGCCGGACATGCATACAATTATACCTAGGGACGGACATGCATACAAACACAAACAGAGCACGAGACGGATATGCAAACACACAGGGAGAGACTTAGGGACGGATATGCATACATCCAGAACGACCGAGAGAGTTATATGCATGAACAGATTGAGAGACCGAAATACTGATATGCAAACACATACAGAGAGAGACGGATATGCATACACACAGAAAGACCGAGATATTGATACACAGAAAGACATACATGCAGACCTACAGACGGACATAAATACACACTCGGACAGGCAGACGGGCATGAATACAGACACAGACCGAGAGACGGAAATGCATACATGGGTCGTGTTCTGAGAAAACTGGGCATAATGCATGTGCGTGAAGTGTCGTCCCAGATAAGCCTGTGCAGTCCGCACAGGCTAATCAGGGACGACACTTTCCGCCTAAATTGAATTTTTGCTAAGAAGAGACTTCATTGAAACGAAAAATGTCATTAAAGCGGAAAGTGTCGTCCCTGTTTAGCCTGTGCGGACTGCACAGGCTTATCTGGGACGACACTTTCCGCACATGCATTATGTCCAGTTTTCTCAGAACGCGACACACATCAGCCTGTCTCTGTATAAACTTCCTTGTCTGTCAGAGTGTGTATGCATGTCCTTCTCTCGGTCTGTGTTTTTGTTAAGTGTTTGCTTCCGGTCGCGGAAGCTGACATTAAACTCCGTCTGCCAATGAATATCCTTGTTAGAATTAAGATGATTCCCCAAATTCTAATGTTTCCCAGCATATATATTTTTTACAATGATTAAATATGTTAACGTATCTTTTATGCTAATGATTTATGGACTTAACCCTATTACGAGCTTAACCTGTCAAATACATAAACCACCAATGACACGACGTTGAAGCCTGTATTCAAAAAGCGTGTAGGTGCTTAATTGCTTAATAATGTCAATGCTAGTATCAAATTCGACAATTCACTTAAGGTTGGCTTCGTTTAAACTCACTTTATGTATTAACTATTGTTGAGTTTTACATTGATTATTTTTGTCAAGCTTATGTGTTATTGACTTTTGATTATGTATATGATATATGCATTTCATGTAAGTGTTGTATTTTGTTAATTCTATTGTGTTTTTATTGTTTATAAAGAATTGATAATTATTGATAAAATTTGGTGTATGCTTTTTAAAACTCATTTTATCGCATATTATGCAATTATCGTTTGCAATGTATTTTACTAAAATGGCGAGTAATACATTGTATATTGCAAATATCTTAATAGTGTTTGTAATGTTTTGAGGAAAACAGTTTTCAACCATCATTATCACAGTCTTGCATTGAATATCACCCGCATGGTCAAAGTTCACCTGCAGTTCAATTTTAAGAACGAAATGCTTCTTCGACAATTTAAGCTTCCACCATACGATATCTCATATTATCGTGAATATGTTTGTCCTGGAAAAACATTCATCATGAACATTCACTAGGGCAATAATTGTAGAATGTTGAAATTAGGAGTTTTTTTTAGATCTATCGACATTCGAAAGTTGAAGTTGATACCAAGATAGCAGAACATATCCTGGATAGAATTTAAATGTTAAACATTTACGAATGGAATTAATTCCCCAAATGTGCATGTATAGGTAATTGCATGTTGGCATACCCACACACTTAATGTTAGGAGTTGAGCAATTTCGAATTCTGAGTGGATTTATTGCTTATTTAATACAGAAATGTAATATAAGTATACCACGATTTTTTTTCCAGCATGATTTCAAATAGAAAAAAACTAAACTAATTTGTTGTATAAGGCTCCAATAAAAAAAAAACTTGATACTGTCCGAAAGCCCAATTTTAAGTGAGAAATCATTGACAAAATAGTTTAGATTTGAATATTTACTTGAAAGCATAAGTCTTGTAATTACCGCTGATTACACTTCATTGACTCGGTGTGAATTTCATAGAATGAAATCATAAAATACACACAAACATACACCATAATGCTGGTATTTCACATCGCCTGGGTTTAAAAAAAAAAATTGTTCTGATCACGTCTCTTGGGCTTAATCCTTAAAAATCGGCTTAATAAGGGTTATTTTTAGTGATTCTTAGGAGATAAACCCCGAAACAAAATCCCTAAACCCCACTGTACGGAAGACTATAATCTCCGTTTTAAAGTTCAGTTCCATTTCTGTATTTTGACAAAAAGCATGAATGATATGATTTTGTTGCTGTAATTTAGCGGCTGTTTCCGCACAGATAGCAATGTCATCTGCAAACATAAGGCAATAAATATCTTTTATATCATTGGTTATAAATATTCCTGTACCACATGAGCGCCGTAAAGACTCGGCGAGTTCGTTTATAAAATGTGCAAATAAAGTTGGGCTACTTACGTCCCCTTGTTTTGTGCCAATATTACAGGGGAAGTTATCAGTAGTTTTACTACTTTTAGGAAACCTTTTATTTTTTAGATTAACATCGGTGTTCTTATTTTTAGAATTACTATTGACCTTTGCGCATGAAAAAAGGTCTGTATACATAGCCTTGAGGATGAGTAAGAACTTCCCATGAAGACCTTTGTTATGTAATACCTCAAATAATTTAACATGTTTGATTCTGTCAATGCTTTTTTGAAATCGACGTTTAAACAATAGAATCTACCGCCTTGTTTAGATAAGTACTTTTGTGCCATAGCCTGTAGACTAAATATATTGTCTACTTTCGAATAGCCTTGTCTGAAGCCGGCCTGCGATTCGTCTAATTTATTATGCAACACAAAATGGACGCATTAACAATCTAAATGCATTGCTGTTTACCATCATCTATCGATATATGTAAATTGATCTCGATCTATAAATCCTTGTTTAGCGCTGAAGTGTTTAACAGTTAATATTTACTCAATGGTTTAAGCATGCTAATATAGCCGTAAACAGTTAAGTAAATATAATAAACTGAGCGTGTTTAACTCAGTTCAAGTGAAAAGCACATTACTTAATGGTTAAACTATGGGGAAGCTTGTTGAAACTGTTCGATTTCTTAACCAAGACCCGGCACAATGTGTGGATATTTGTGAAATATTAAAACAAAATATATTTAAATAAAGAAAGCAAGCATGATGTTCGTTAAGTGCTTTAAACTTTATTACAAGGTGGTGTTCCTTATAACCGTCGCTCGTTGCCTAGCATTTATACCATGGGAATTTGATGACCGAACCAACTTGCTTTGTCCCGAAGGTTGTCAAGCAGACGATGATCGCTCCCGGTGTTGCGCGTGCAATGCTGCACCTTGTTGGGAGCTGAAACNTTCTTTGTTTGTTTATAAGGGGATGTTTTTGTCACAGATTTAAGCACAAGTCAAATGCACGAGTTTTTAACAATATATATATATATTTTCCGTTCAATATATTTTATTATCCTCGTAAATATGTGTGCGGGTCGAGAGCATCCCACTCCACGCCGTACATAGTTTGCAAGCAATATATGCATATTATAAAAACATTTTGACATTTAATCATCAATAGCTTCAACATTAAAATAAAACAATATAAGTGAGGGCCGATGTCATTCCACTCCACACCGTACATAGTTCTTAAGCAATGTTTGCATCGTATTTCAATTTTTAAATATTTGATCATCAATATAATATAATGTAATAATATATTACATAATGTTCAAACGGTTCACAATATTTGCGAATAACGAATGTGAGATAATGTGAGAGACATACATACGTAAAGGTAGAACGATACCCAAACATGAGGCATATAGGTGGACTAAGTTAAACATTAGTATTGACGCCATACACATTATTTAAGTAAAAGTGATGTTAAATATGGCGTACTGCAAATTAAGTCAAAAACTGGGGGAAAAAAACAATACAAGAGCGACCACGTATTTCAATTTATCTTTCTGAAATACTGACATGAGCAGCAATCGGATGAGTTACAAAACATAGTTGTGCCTCGCTCAAAATAATTGTAATGCATTTGCGTAAAGTGTCGTTCCAGATGAGCCTGTGCAGTTCGCACAGGCTAATCCGGGACGGCATTTTCCGCTTTTATCGTCTGATGGAAGACTCTTCTTAACGAACATCCAGTTAAGGCAGACACTTTACGCACATGCATTAAAGCTCCTTTTCACAGAGCGCGGCCCAATTAGTCTCTCACCCATATATTTACTGTCGCTTAATTACAAGGTCGTTTCATTTAATAATTATTAGAAAATGTGTCTGTGAATGGTTTGTCTCTGTTTGTGCTTATCTTTCTACACTCGTGCTCGAGATATATAACGAATGAAAACATGCCAGATATTACTTTCTAAGATTTCAGAAATCTTAACTCAATAACCAAGCAAAAATCGAATATGTAAGCTTTTTGTGAAAACATAACGAATTCACTACATATTTAAAGTCCTTGACATTTATTTACAACCAGACTTAAAAAGAGAAATCACCAAGTTGAGACCAATGAATTATAGTTAATTGTTTTCTTTATTTCGTGTTAAGCGGATCGAATCATGTTTTGTCAGTATCAATACCAATTGGCATATATGTTAGTTTGGAAAATCAAATAAATAAGTTTTTAAACGACTGCATAAACTTGCAAAATACCGACAAATGAAGACTCTCCGAGCATATATAATAACAACATATTCAACCAAGGTCTCACTCAAGCAATTTAATTTCTCACAATGGCACGATTATATGCAATTTATGTTTCTTTCCTAATAATTTAACAGCTACGGTCGAAGCTTTCGTGGTAAGCGGATCGAATCATTCATAAATTGTGCTACGAAACTGTATATACTCATATTTATACTCAACGATAGAAGATTAATTATATTGCTTCATACTGGTGCACTGGTAAATAACTTGAAAGATTGTATACCATGAAACTTTAATTGTCATCCAACAAAGCATAGAAACCCAGTACCGTTGTCACACGAATACATTTTTCATAATTCAAAAGAATTTCTGACATATTTCGAGTCAGTGGTTATCCTTTCGGTACATAATACCTTCCTTTATATTTCGGATATAGGTAATTAACTATTCTGACACTGTTTTATAAAAAACAATTAAGCGGAGACCTAAACGTTGTGTTACACTGTAAACATCGTCATAAAACTCAAATTCATGCATAAATGTGTCGAGGGTCAAATAAATCTACATCGACTGGCACATTGAAACCGAAGTCGTCATGTGATTTGATCCTGTACTATCATCTTCACCGGTTTTCAATGATTTTTTGTCGAAATGTGTTATTAAATTAATCAATTTAAATGAAATCAATCAATGGAGTAATTGCATGCGGTCTATGTGCATACATGTTTGTTTTAATTAGCACTCGTCAGAAATATGTACATTTAAAAAAAAACATTGCATTTATTCAGTTGGTTAAACTGTTTCGATGTGTCAAATTGTATACTTACATATTAAGTAATTTCATTATTTCAGAACCGAAAGCATCAAAGAAACGTTCACCCATTGGGTTATTTTTGCTTTGAACGACAAGTGACGGATTGACAGAGAAAATAAAATATGAAATGTTTGACCGATAAAAAAACATAAACATTGAATGAGTTAAACTAGTGAGTTAATTAGTTATACTTCTTACTATATTAAACACATAACTATTATAAAGATAAATGGGATCCTATACACGAAGAACTAAGTATGAACTGTGCAAAAAATCACGCCGGGTATGCGGATACTTTGATGACGGATGACACTTCGATGACAGAGAACAACAAAAGCCACGCGCGAGAGGTGAGTTCTTCAGTTTTTTTTTGCATTTATGTTCTGTTCTTTTGGTTTTCAGACACGGAACATTGTTTGAGTGATTAATTGTATAGCACTTCGTATTGCGATGAAAGAAATTCGCGGAAAAATGGTGACATTTATAAAAAAAGATACAATTCCATCGATAATCAGCATGATTTGGATGATCAGTACATATTCTAACAAAATAAACATACATGGAAATAAATCAAGAACGTTCGGAATATCGTTAGGGCCATCGTGGTTAACACATTAAAATCCAGAGGGCGAGAATGCGAGAACGCGACAAAACGATGACGACAGTGCGACAATACGATGGCGGCAATGCGATAGTACGATGGCGAGAATGAGAGAACGCGATAGTACGATGACGACAATGCGATGACGACAGTGGGACAATACGATGGCGACAATGCGATTGTGCGATAATACGATAACGACACTGCGATAATACGATGACGACAGTGCGACAATACGATTGCGACAGTGCGATAGTACGATGGCGACAAGGCGAGAATGCGAGAACGCGATAGTACGATGGCGACAATACGATGACGACAGTGCGACAATACGATGGCGACAATGCGATAGTAAGATGGCGACAATGCGATGATACGATGGCGACAGTACGATATGACTATCGTATTGTCGCCATCGTACTTTCGCACTGTCGCCATCGTATTGTCGCATTTTCGTCATCGTACTATCGCTTGTCGCATTGTCGCCATCGTACTATCGCATTGTCGCCATCGTATTGTCGCACTGTCGTCATCGTATTGTGGCATTGTCGCCATCGTACTATCGCGTTCTCGAATTCTCGCCCTCTGGATTTTAATGTGTAACCACGATGGCCCTAACGGTATTCCGTAAGAACGTGCTTACTATTCGAAATAAAAGATTAATATGTCCAGTAATGTAACAACATGTTACATGTTAGTTTACTAGCGTATTTGAGGAAATTCAAATGTTTTAAGAGTCGTATGCATATTTTTCATGGGCACTTCGTTTACCAATCATCTCAATGACAATGGCACTTCGATTCCCGGTTACTGGACACTTTTTACCAGATATAACACACTCTTATTAGTGAATCAAAAATGCAGAATTCGCTGTGGAATACTGTTATAGTAAGCAGACAATACATACAACTGTATTTGCTTACGGAAATTAAAAACAAATTAACGAATAAAGTGCCATGCATGTGATTCAGTGTACACTCATAGAGCCAGCTTGAGAAACCACATGGTCGCGGAGCATAGTGAGCAGAATTTTGCACTGTACTTGTGGCGCGACGTATAAGTACATGTATGGCCTTGTTCGACACAAGAACCTCTCTGGTCACAATTAGTCCGTTTCATGTCATCATCATATTGTAAAAGTGTTGTTACATTTTACTCCTTTCTCCCCCAAATGACGCATACATGATTTCATAACATATAACTTTTTGTTTTAATGTTTTATTTTGTCAGCTGCATATGCTTTTATTGAGATAAGGTTTGTAATGTAACTAAGCATGATTTTGCTGTTTCTGTTTTTTCATTTTGTATTTATTTTCAAAACTAGATGTGACATTCATGAAGACACATGTTTACCGCATACTTGATTCTCGATCGCTTTTTCATACTTTGTTTATATACTAGTTAGTCTACTTAATTAATTAATGCGCATTGTTTATGCAAGTACATGTAACGACAGTTTTGTACTTGCATCTTTCTTACCAAGTCTAGTGTTATTATAAGAAGAAAAAGAACACGAGACAAAGAATAAGTGTTCGTTAAGAACACATATTCTGCAGCAGTATCATCTTCATTTTTTCTGCAGATGCTTACAGATTGATTTGTGCAAATTGTGTTATTCAGCTATGTCATAATCGTTTGAGTTAAAGATCTTGTTTTAATGTAAGAAAAGTCTGTGCAAATAATACAGGTACATACCACATTTCAAATTATCGAATGTTTTTCTATGCTCTATACATAAAAAACATTTCTATGAGACTTGAATTTATTTATAATATGGAATATACGCACACATTCCTTGTTTGAATTTTGAAATTTACGAGCAGATTATCGTAACCACGTGTTGATTATGATGTTTACCCATAGACCATATAAATATATTCAAAGTTCAAAGTGAAGTCTCGGGTTATTACATGTTGTTTACCTTTGTTTTCACAGACTATATTGTTATTTATTTGTTAAATTGCTCAGTAGACGATGATCGTCGGGCATATTATTTCATAATTGTATGTTACTATTTGTAATCAACATTCACTGATTGGTGTTCGCTGGTTCGTTTTTAAAGTTTAAAAACAGCCAACGAACAGTTTTATGCTGCTAAGAAAACATTGCATCTTAATAGTTATGAAGATAACAAACTTTCATTTTAAATGCAAGAAACCCTTTTCATAAAATTAAAAGGAGGGCCAAAGCTAAATATNAGGGAGGGAGGGAGAGGGAGAGGGAGAGGGAGAGGGAGAGAGAGAGAGAAAGTAATATGAAATTGTTATCAGATGTAGTGTTATTCCAATAATGTGTGCATGACGATGGTATAAAAAGGAACAACATACTTATATGTTCTGATGTAACTGGTTATAGTATAATCGAATATAACGAAGGCTGAATACAAAGCTGCAAATCGAATTGCTTGGCACATTGCATTTGTTATCAAACACAGCATTATACGTATTATGTGATCACAATCTTTGAAGAGACCGCTGAACTGTGTAACTGACACTTCCTGCACTATTTTCCAAACGAACATCAATTCAGTCTATAATTAAAGCTATACAATATTTTACAAGAAATACTGCACATTTGTATTCATGTCACGGTTAAAAATAATTGCCCAGGACTTCATATGTAAATGCGATGCACAAATCCTTTCCAATCCCTTCCAATCGCGATTAACATGTGAATTTCCATTAATTGGATTACATTTATGTAAGTAATATTACCGATGTATCAAATTCTTCAAACCGCTATCATAACTTGTATCACCTTTATTGCGTATTAAAAAGCGAAGCAAACGGGCCATGGTTCTGACGAATAGTTCTTTATTGTTTAGTTGATGTAAAGATATACGCATCTTTTACAATCGACATACGTTTAAACGTTTTGTTTAATCCATGACATTAATTCATTCACTGGCTTTTGTTTCTTTTTTAAAAGAATGTATGCATATGATTAATGTTTTTATTTTTATTTTCCCGAGTTCTCTATTAAAGCATTACATAACAACACAACATTGCAATGTCTCAATATAAGTATACGTTACAATATTTGCTGAATCATATTCGATACAGTCCATATTGATTATATATCCACAAAGTATTACACGCACTATATGCTTACTGATGAAAGATTGTGGAACACCGAAATGACCTGTTTTTTTTATATTTTACCCACCAACCTATGGGTGTCACCAACCAAACATAATGTATCTCGCAAACGAGTATTACAACAAACCAAAATCGACGATTCCCCTCATCGTTCAACAAATATCATGTCAATATGCAATGCGTTAAAAAAAGAAAAGTATTTATCGCACTAATGTTAATTTAAACAAACATTTTCAATCCGAAATAACTGGTACTAGAACGCGATTTCATTGGTCATAACATTGCAGTACACCTACTGAATCGATACATTTGCCAATCAGATAAAACGTTCAACAAATATATCAACATAAACAAAGTAAACGACAGAATAAGTTTGTACAATACACTTTAAAAAACATTGTAATTATTAATTTTGAATGTAGAATGTGTCGAATCTTTTTTGTATTAATGATTTATTTCTGCATAAGTTACGTTTGCATGACGACACCCACAATCTAAAAAATGTATCAAGCTAAACCAACCATATAATGGATTTTGCGGTGGTCCAGAAGAAGGAAGGGGAGGGGGGGGCGGCAAAAAAAGTCGATTTTTTTATACCGCTGACTGGGGTTCTGAAAGATAAAAACCAGTTTCAAATGAAATCATTGATTGGAGTTTCACGAACGATTACCAATATTGTTTATTGTTGCGCCTCGAATCGTTGACTTAAATTGGAATTTTATACCATCCTCGAGCACTGAACAGTAATTGGAATACACGTATCAATATTGTTAATTGAATCTTAAGTTAAACTGTAAGCGTAATTGTCAACTTTAATTAGTAGCTTATTACAGCAATACCTAGCACTGAATATCACAATTATATTAATCACACTATTAATATACATACATTTACTTATTTTATTTGAATTCTTATACAACAATAACTGGTACTGAATATCACAATTATATTAATGACACTATGATTACATTTAAATTTATCGATGCAAATGAGATTATATCGCCATATTTGTGTAAAATATTTAATTACTTGTTCGAGGTTGGATTTTATCCCTTGTCATGGACAAAAGGTGTAATCCTCCCTATTTATAAAAAGGGCGACAAATCAAATCCAGCTAACTATAGGGGGATAACTCTTATTAATATTACTGCAAAGAATTTTTCCCTTGTATTACGAAATCGCATTAACAAATGGTGTGAGAATGAAAACGTTTTTGAAAGTTGCCAATTTGGTTTTAGAGATAACCATTCGACGACTGATGCAATCTTTCTTCTGCATGCAATTATTCAAAAGGTACTTAACTCAAAGGAAAAACTTTGGTGTGCGTTCATTGATTATCAACGTGCATTCGATACCGTAAACCATGATGCATTATAGGTAAAACATTTAAAATCTGGTATCATTGCAAAATTATTGATATGTTTCAATGTATTAATAAAAATGTACAGTCGTGTCTCAAGCTGCCTAACTTTTCAAAGGCAAATAATGCTAATACGTCTTACTCAGATTTCTTTGAAGTAACAATGGTCTTAAAACAAGGGGAGCCACTCTCGCCGATATTATTTATTTTGTTTATTTATGACGTTTTTAAAACCATCAATTTGGATGATTTAACTGGAAAAGATGTAGAACTTCTCTCTATGTACATGATTTTGTTTTCTGACGACATTGTATTGTTCACGACAAATCAGCTTAGTTTACAACTAGATGCTATATATTCGTATTCAGTAAAATGGGGCTTGAAAATAAATGTCAATAAAACAAAAATCTGTGTTTTTGAAAAACGTAAAACAGTTGTAAATTCTAAAATAAACTTAAGTATTAATGGAGAAAGCATCGAAACTGTTGATGATTTTACTTACTTGGCATACATTTTACCTACACAGAAAACATGAAAAACGCTGTTTAAATGTAACAGGACCAGGCTCTTTAAGCCTATTGTAGTTTATTATCTATTTTTGATAGAGTGCAATTAGACATGTGCGTTTTTGAAAAACCTCCTCGGCGTCAAACAGCAGACTCCAAACTATGGTGTCCTTTGTGAATTTGGTCGCTTCCCCCCCTCTATTTTATGTAAAGAAAGGGCGATACGATTTTGGTTACAAATTATGAAAAAAATAAATTCTTCTATCTGTTACATATACTCCGATTTGTGTAACACTGGTAGCAGTGGCTGCTGGCCTAACAGAATCAATACCTTGATTGACCATTTAGATTTTATTAATATTCGTCATAACTTTAATTATGAAATTCACTACTTTCCAAGCTTGAAAAATAAACTGAGAGATATTTGTGTTCAATAATGGAAGGGAACTATTCAATCAATGTCTAAATTACAGCAGTATTGCTTATTCAAATCTGAATTTGTCTGTGAAAAGTACTTAAATGACCTGCTGAAACAATTTGCCCTTTTTAGACTATCATCGCACCATCTAGAAATTGAAGTGGGTAGATTCCAAGGTATTGATCGTGATCAGAGACTTTGTCGATGCTGCAATATGAACGTTGTTGAATCTGAGTATCACTTCCTACTTTGTTGTGACAATTATAGACACTTAAGATTGAAATTTATTGGGCATATCTCTTGGCCTACCTTAAATTTATTCCAAACTACTATGTCATCGAAAAAAATAATATTAGGAATTTGTAAATACCTAAAAGAAGCTATGTTATATAGAAATAATACCCCTACTGAACTACCTGTATCTGTTCCTTAATCCAAAGTATATCAATGTTTCGTTACATAAATACATTTTATATTTGCATGTATATTATGCTTGAATATTTATATGTATACTTTATGTGTGTGATGATATTACTTAACCGTTCTTTTTGTCTTTGCCATACTTATGTTGTAAATGGCTAAAGGCATGTTTTTATTGCCGATTGCCAATAAACTTTGAACTTTGTTGTTCATGCAGCACCTGTGTATATTTTAAATGCATGAAGAGAGTAATCGAGGGTTATTGGATGTCGTCAATTTATAATTGTTTTCCGTTAAAAGTGTTCACTGTTAAATAAAAGCAAAAATCACGGTAACATTTTATTTGATTTCTTATCATCAGATGTATAACATAACTTATGATCACTTACATAATTATACATATTGTGTATAGGCACAGAGTAGTTTTAAAATGACAAGACATTTGCGTTATTTTCTTTAATATATGTATACATTTAGTGTGAGAAACTAAAGGTTGATTGCTCATCTTCAGCATGTTTTCACACTTTCATATTGTTCTCTCAAATTATGTTTTAAATGCAAAATGTTGTTTTATGTATTAAGATTTATAATAATGTTTTCATTTATGCATAGATTTTCAGTGTGTCGCGCTTGACTATGCAAATTGATTCGTACTTCAAAATATTTGGTAAGAATAGCCATTATATGAATAAATGCATTTCAGGTAGAAGATAAAACTCGTTATCAGAGACCCAAAGTGCCTGCAACTTTATAAATACCACCTATTAAAACATTCTCTATCTTTGTTTATATTTCATTTAATTCTATCAACATTTCAGTATTTGAAGCACAGTAATTATTCCACATGCTGGAATAGAAAAAAATTCTTGCAATATTTCTAAGTAGTGTTATTTTGTTCAAATGTTTACTGTTCATCAAATTAATGCTGTTTTCCGACCGAATTATCTAATTTTGGGGCAAACATGTACCATTCTTACGTGACATTTTGTCTTCCCAATACAAAAGGATACACCATTTATCAACTCGACCATGTGTCTTGTCTTAAAAACAAATCTTTAGGATATAACTTTAAAAAAAATGAGGAACTTACCTCTCGCGCGTGGCTGTCATCGAAGTGCCATCCGTCATCAAAGTATCCGCATACCCGGCGTGAACATGACAATCAGAGGAGGACCCAATGTTGATTTTGTTTAAACTTATTGAATTTGACATCAGTATTGAACATATCATTTTCAAATAACACATTAATTAGTATTTAACTATTATCAACAACTCTAAAATTGCAAACGGGTCTTTAATTTCATATGTTTCGATTATTGTGGCTGTTATGACAAACTGAATGTTTTTCAGCTTTAAGAAAGTTTTATTAACTAACTTTAAAATTAAAAAAAAGGCCCTATACGTAAGTGGTTATCAAAAGCCTTAAATACTACTTATATGCAGCACATTTCTATATAACCCAAAATGTATACTAAGCAATGCAGAGATTCACAAAAGTGAAACCAATATGAGCATTGCTCTGTGAAAAGGGGGTTTAATGCATGTGAGTATAATTTCGTCCCAGATTAACCTGTGCAAAGGCTAATCAGGGACGACACTTTCCGCCTTAACTGGATTTTTGCTAAAAAGAGACTTTCTTTAAACGAAACATATCATAACATCGGACAATGTTGTCCATGATTAGCCTGTGCAGACTGCACAGGCTAATCTAGGACCACTCATAACGCACATGCATTAAACCCCCTTTTCAAAGAGCGAGGCTAATATCTAATCATAAACGAGTTTTTCTTTTTTCATGTTTATCGGAACGAAATCTCTTCTGTCACCGATATAAACATACGTCATAAATGTGAGCTTGGTGCATCCAATAAATCAGAAACATTAAAAAGATTGCATAAAAAGGCAATAAACTAACGAAACAAGACTCTTCGAGCAGGCGTTAATATCACCTTATTCAACCAACCCTATTCACAGGCAAAGTAATTACACGTCATGGTGACACTCTTCAATTAGTTTTTATTTCCTCACTATCTAACAGTAACACGGAAATCCCAAACACCACATACTTGTGGTGTATTTTCGATTAAGGAGGACACATCGAGAAAACCATATCTCAATAAGATGTAGAAAAGGGAGCATTTGAATTTGTTTATTTAACCATGAAAACAATAACGAAACATATAACCATAATATCAACTGACGATATCATTAAATTAAAAACAAGTATTTAAAACCCCAAATATTTCACTTTGAATTTTACACTTTACAAACAAATATAAATTCTGCGGTTTGTATGGCATGTATTGAATGTATGGTACATATAGCTACCAAAGATAGTTTGCGCCCAAAAATAATGAGAAATAAGATTATATACGTCCGATGCTAACTGTTCAACTATAATTCATGGTGTCGTACTTTTAGGCACTTCAATTTGACATGTGCGATACATGTTTCAAAATATAATGAATGCTTAGCACCATCATTTATGATTACTTACTTCAGTAAATTATTGTATTGGTTCCTCCAAAATGTCTTTCATTTCATGAATATGCCGATTATCAATTCGTATTTGTTGATACAAAACACAGTATAGTCGTATAATCAGACAATGTCCTGATACTCCAAGTAACTATCGTGGGTTAATATTAACGAGTTTTGGTTATTTTTTTATATATCGTGGGTTAATATCAACGAGGTGTTATTAATGTTTGTTACATCGTGGGTTTATTTACAATTTACCAATTATAATTTATACTTGATAGTTAATAAAATGCTTGTTATTTGTTCAAATCTTCAAAAATTGATATATAAGCGAAATACATAGAACATTCATGATCTTTATATTGCTGTATATACTCTATCTATCTTATCTTATTGAAATACATAAGTTTATCCAAATTACAACTGACACGGATGCTCACGGAGAGAACAGTCTTATCCATTAAATTATTCCCTGTACATGGAAAACGGCACTCTAGTAGAATATGGCATTGTTGATTACCAGAAATACAATATATACACACATTTTCAAAACAATTTATAAACATAAATTATGCTAACAATTTAAGCTCTTTGGACACTATCTTTAAATGTTAAAGCGTTGTCAATATGAATGAAGATGAAGCCGCAGAGGTTTAATAACAAGAAATTTAAGTTCAGACAAGTGTTGACAATTGACAATGAAATTAATCGCGATGTGATGGCATCTTATTGATGACATAAGATTGTTTTGATAATTGGTGGATGCCCAGTCACGCAATATCAATCAATAACGTTAAATCAACATCAAATAATTTTTCCTATTAAACTTATTTGAATCGTTCAGTTCGAAATATAATGCACATTCGTAATTGACAAAAATCCAAAATGTAACAATTTGTCATTATAATCGGTAATTTTCACGACGCGACAGTGTTATTAACCGATTTCTCGTGAACGCTATCGTGGACAACTTAATTGCATGGTTTTTGGATTTGAAATTGATGACGCGTGATCATTTATTTAATAATGTTTTTATATAATTACGCATAGCTGCGAACAACTGCAAGACAGCGCCATGCACTTGAAACAAGTTCAANACATAAGTTTATCCAAATTACAACTGACACGGATGCTCACGGAGTGTACAGTCTCATCCATTAAATTATTCCCTGTACATGGAAAACGGCACTCTAGTATAATATGGCGTTGTTGATTAGCAGAAATACAATATATACACAGATTTTCAAAACAATTTATAAACATAAATTATGCTAACAATTTAAGCTCTTTGGACACTATCATTAAATGTTAAAGCGTTGTCAATATGAATGAAGATGAAGCCGCAGATGTTTAATAACAAGAAATTTAAGTTCAGACACGTGTTGACAATTGACAATGAAATTAATCGCGATGTGATGGCATCTTATTTATGACACAAGATTGTTTTGATAATTGGTGGATACCCAGTCACGCAATATCAAACAATAACTTTAAATCAACATCAAATAACTTTTCCTATTAAACTTATTTGAATCGTTCAGTTCGAAATATAATGCACATTTGTAATTGACAAAAATCCAAAATGCAAAAATTTGTCATTATAATCGGTAATTTTCACGACGCGACAGTGTTATTAACCGATTTCTCGTGAACGCTATCGTGGACAACTTAATTGAATGGTTTTTGGATTTGAAATTGATGACGCGTGATCATTTATTTAATGATGTTTTTATATAATTACGCATAGCTGCGAACAACTGCAAGACATCGCCATGCACTTGAAACAAGTTCAACACTCACGAGTAGGCTAATGTTACTTAATATGTCAGGATTTCGGATTCACTCGGACGTTATTTTCTGCAATATTTCAATTTTTTTATTTAAATGCCACACAATCAGACAGATAGAAAATTAGCCTAGCTTATGCTGCTTGTTAGAATATGGCTTGTATAATCATGTATACGGTTGATATATTCTACTTCATTTTAAATACTAATAAGCCTTGAGAATGATATCGCGTTAATTTCCAAGCAACTTTGACGAAGAGTTTTATATGAATACGTCAAAAAACTTGTTTGAAAATTTAACTGTGCGTGGACATACTAATTTATCATTGTATCATTTCGACTTTGGTCTATGTACTTTATAGTTAAACATGACACACATATAATTCTTGAGACAAAGTACTATGTTGTTGTTAAAATACGTATGTA
>VMBQ01008891.1:0-14018 GCA_007657795.1 Dreissena rostriformis
CATGATGGCCTTCTGCATTTATGATAGCATTTCCTATAACAAGGGAACAATTCATATATAGTATTTAATTAACTTTATACATGTTTAGGGGTTTGTAAATGTCTATCTAGGTCAGGGCAACAGATAAGATTTCGTGTCAATTAGTTTTCACTACAAGCTTTTTGTTACAATTAGTTTTTTCCCTTAAATCTATGTTGATCAAAACTTACATATATGTTTGGATCCGATGAGCACTTCATTTCAGGCATTGATAATTCTCAGCAATTCTAATTCCAATTAAGTCATTATTAATTCACAGTGTCAATGGTTGTTTGTAAATATAAATATTTGTATTGATTGTATATTGACAAATGTATGTTGATGCGTGATTTTGTTTCAACCAGTTTCAACACTCCTGCTTTTCAGTCTCAGAGCACACTGAATGACACGTTGCAAAACACTCTCCATCATCAAGTGTAAATCACGTTGTTCTTAGTTTTTGAGACACGGAATCGCCGCCGTCTTTTGAGCTGAATATTTCAGAATCTGTCACCACCTGTGCTATTAAATCTGTAGTATACTCTATCCAAAAGTCTTTTCCCAACGGTTTGGGTCGCATAAAGAATTTCAAATTATTGGGCGCAAGCTGTTTATGAAAGTTTCCTTAACCATCCGCGTTAAACAGCCAACTTGTTCCCGCACTTTTTAAGATGGAAGTTACTTGTTATATTGACACCGGCCCGAACCGGTGTCTATATAAACTTACTGAAATTATAATGGCCGCAATAAAGCGATCAATTTTTAATTTCAATTCGTTTTCTTTCAAATACAAATCATAAAACCGATAAAACGAACCTTATCTGTTGCCCTGTAGGTTGGCGCTAAGGAAAAAAAGAGAAACCTTACTTTTTTGACAATCGCCATTTCTTTAACATTTTCAACTTTAATTGCCAGCTGAAAGATTCAATTGCCATTGGCGATCGGAAACACAACATATAGACTCTGTATGATGATAAGATAAGTGTTGGTGTATATCTCAATAAATTGAAAAAAAGCTTAAACTATGATTCTATATTTATTTTGCAGGAACGTTTGTGTTGTACACCAAGAACTATTGCTGGATCGCCAACACGTACTACATCCCCATGGATGCAGCCATACCCAAGGACATCGCCACGCACCAGAAGGCCGAGATCAACTACTACCAGTGGGTGCCGCTCATACTCGTGTTAATGGCCTTCCTCTTCAAGAGCCCGAATATTATCTGGCATCTGCTGAACACGAAGTCCGGGATAAACCTGAGTCGGATCTGCGAGCTTACAGACACGATCAACCTTGGGGATTCGGAGAAACGAGAGGAATGCTTGAGGCAGATAGCGAAACACATTGATCGATGGTTGAGGGAAAATCGGAACTACCATAGAAACTTGTTTGTGAGGGTCCGTCAGAAGGTGTCCAATTTGTTTCTTTGGTGCTTTGCTCGCCGCGACGGGTACTACTTGACTGGTTTTTACCTGTTTGTGAAGGCGTTGTATTGTTTGAATTGCGTTGGGCAGTTCTATCTACTTGACGCCTTTCTGGCCATGGATTTTGGGGGGTATGGTTTTGAGATTATGGCCTACTTCAGAGATCATGGGGAATGGAAGGAGACGTCGCGATTCCCGCGCGTCACGCTTTGTGACTTCAAAATCCGCCAGCTACAGAACATACAGCAGTTCACGGTGCAGTGTGTCCTTCCAATTAATCTATTCAATGAAAAGATATTTGCCATTATTTGGTTTTGGTATTTCTTCATTGCAATCCTGTCGTTTTACAACTTGGCGTCGTGGCTATGCTATCTACTTTTCTCGCACAATAAGGAAATGTTTGTTCGTAAATATCTACGAATCGGCCATCAGATTAGATCGGGTTTTGACAAGAAATTGTCGCGCAGATTTGCCAACGATTATCTACGGGATGACGGATGTTTCCTGCTACGAATGGTCGGAAAGAATTCTACTGACATTATTCTGTCTGATCTGTTAAGATTGCTCTGGATAATGTTTAAGGAAGCACCTTTTAACAATCGTTCTGTCCCAGAGTTCTCAAAAGAACAGGACGCAGTAGACTCTGAACCAATGGTGGACAATGACAGATACCCTATGGAAAACCGGAACGGTAGTCCGCAGAAGTTGAAAACAATCAGCGAGGTGTAACCTATTGTCTGATAACTAAAAACAATCAGTGAGTTTTAACTTGCTATGTACATGTATGTTGGACAGTAACAGATGCCCTATCGAAAACTGGAATAGTTGTCAGTAGAAGTTGAAAAAATTAGTGAGGTGTAACCTTTCGGCAGATATCGGAAAACAATCAGTAGTTGTAATTTGCTGTGTAACCTGTTGAGGATGATGGATATGACCAGGTTTTACAACATTTTTTATGGCATGATGATGATGCTTCAGCTTGTTGACGATCGTGCGAACTTAAACATTTAGGTGTGTCTCTTTGATAAACATAGTTGGGATTGAACTATGACCTAAATGTTTTAGTTGCTAGTTCTGGATATGACAATCAAATTATCAATACATTGCTAACAGAATGATCTCAGTGGAATAGCGAACTGAACACATAAAAGACTGGAGTAATGATTGTCTGGGCCTTCATCAGGATTCGTTTACTTTTTCCCGCTCAGAAGCAAAGTGAAAATGTGCTAATATTATGCAACCAGCCTAAAACCAAAATAGCCTGCAGTCTGTTCAGGTTTTACGCTTTTTGCTGCTCACCAGTACATTAGGGTTGGAAATAAGGCCTTTGAGACGTTTATCTCGTAAGAAAGTTATAAAATCTAATTTGATTTTCAAAGGGACTAAAAACAAATCAAAGTTGGTATATAAGTGGTAAGGCGTCCGTAAAGGGTTTTTGGATATGTATCCAGCCTCATGTTTATTATTTTTGTCGCACAATGATGTAATCTGATGCGATTGATGTATTCAACATGTATTACTGGATTAATGTGAATACTCCTGTGATGTTGTGAACAATAAATGTGAAAACCATGCACTGGAAAACTCATTAACAAAAATCCAGCAAATGAAACCATTGCTAAGGAAATGAATGAGAATTTCATAATGGCCTTGTGATTAATATACATAATGTTTACATGCCATATTGTGTTCAAAACATTATTTGAATCTCACTTTTGTATTAATTATCACATAACAGTCTCATTTTTTGCCTTAACCCTTTGCATGCTGGGAAATTTGTCGTCTGCTAAAATGTTGTCTGCTAAATTTCTAAAATTAGCATTTCTTCGATTTTTTTTCAAAGAATACTATCAGAATAGCAAACAGTTTGGATCCTGATGAGACGCCACGTTCTGTGGCGTCTCATCTGGATCCAAACTGTTTGCAAAGGCCTTAAAAATCCGGTTCCAGCGCTCGAAGGGTTAATCATAAAGGCACATTGCTTTAGTAAATTTCGTTGTGGTCATCCCAGTTTACATACATGCAGGTACATTATGTTCATGTCCCATGTTAATTGAAATCATTTGATTTTCTGATATTATTTGATATTTGAATGTTATTAGTTTTTCAGTTATTTGAATGTTATTAGTTTTTCAGTTACTTGATTGTAACTGATTTGATGAATGCTATGTGTGATTGGGTATAGTCTACTTGTAGGTACAGGAACATGGTTTGTAGGACCTCTATAATTTTCCCCTGTGAACTACCTATGTAAAGTTTATAGCATTATCTTCTAAAATATAATTGAATGGAGGATCACCCATCATATGCTTTATCGTTAAACATATTATTGTTTTACAGGCGGATTAACTTCTGATCAATCAATGAAAGTCATTAACAATTCTATTCTATTTAAAATGCATTTTTAGGACTTATCCTTTCTCAAAATGTTCTTTAACCAAATTTGGCAAAACACTTCATTTTTGGCAGTATGCAAGTGTTATGAAGAATATTTTGTAAGTTAACCAAATAGAATTTGGTGGCCAAATGGGTCAATTTGTAGCTTATGTGGGAAATGGCAGAATAAGCCCTGCATTTTATACCTGTTGGCATTACAGGGCTTTTTTGCTGATTTATAGCAAAATAGACTTACCAGGGGTAGAAACCAAGCGTTTTGAAGTTGTAACATCCATTTTACTGATAAGTTTGTGGTTAGTATTTTTTGTGTTTAATATTCAATAAATTGTATGAATGACTATTCAAATGTAATAAATCAAGCTATTATAATGTTTTCACAATTAAAGTCAATTGACGCTTATAGTCTCAATTTTATGTTAAAAGTCATACTCTCAAAATGGAGAGAAAAAGCCCTGCTGATTTTATACCTTGTGGCATTAAAGGGACTGTAAACCATGAATGATGAAAGAAGAAAAGTTCTAAAATACCGTAATTTTTACAATTATTAGTTTATATTGATTAAAATATCACGACTGGTATATAAAATTACTTGATTTTTTTTTTTATTATTTTTATTNATAAGGTATTTAAGTATAGTTTTAAAGGTTGATCTATTTAATGATAAAAAGATGAATATAGAACATTTAAGAGAGAAATAAACAGCTGTTTTTTAGTAGGGTGTGGGGGGAAGTTGTTCCCAATTTCATAAGTGAGCTAAGCTCTGGGAAAACGGGGCTTTAAGCATGTGCGTAAAGTGTCGTCCCAGATAAGCCTGTGCAGTCCACACTGGCTTCTCATTGACAACACTTTTCGACTTAATAATAATTTGGCTAAGAAAAGACTTCATATAAACGAAAAATACCATTAAAGTGGAAACTGCAGTCTGCACAGGATAATCTGGGATGACACTTGACGCACATGCATTAAACCCCATTTTCCCAGAGAAAGACTCAAATGTCCGTTTAATAACGCTTATCAACACTAGAAACTATTAACATGCATAATATTGTCAGTCCTGCATCACTTCATGAAAATATCATTTCAAGAGATCGTACAAAGCATTTTTTTTTTTAAACGACTGACCGAATTTATCCCAGTAAACACAATTCTCTATTTTTCATGTTCAGTTTTAATCCTATTAAACTGTTGTTTACATTTAGATCTGAAATAATGGTCCCAATCCCTCCAAGCTTAACAGCTAAATTGTTCATAATTAAGTAATAGGAGTTTTTTTTTAATGGACTGAGTAGTTAAATTTATACCATAGATCAGCTAGTAGCTTATCACAAAGGTGGGCAAAGGATATTCTTTGCAACAAAAGCTTTCCCTTAATCTGAAATCCATATGAAGGACTGAAAGAAAAGACATGTATCTGTTTGACATTTCTTAATCTGATACAAAGCTTTTGCGCTCAACGATTGATATATATTTTGAAGGAAAACTGCTTGACTTGCTGTACAGGATTGTTAAATCTGTTTTTGGGCAGTCAAGACTGACTCTTAACTTTTGTCGTCTCGTTTAATAAAAATTAATCTGAGATTAAACCTTGACCTGTATTAACCCTTTGAGCGCTGGAACCGGATTTTGAAGGCCTTTGCAAACAGTTTGGATCCAGATGAGACGCCAAAGAACGTGGCGTCTCATCAGGATCCAAACTGTTTGCTATTCGGATAGTGGTCTTAGAAAAAAAATCAAAGAAAATGCTAATTTTACAAATTCAGCAGACGACATTTTAGCAGACGACAAATTTCCCAGCATTCAAAGGGTTAATTAAAATTGGTATTCTTGAGTTGAAGAAATTCAGTTGGTGTATCATTGTTTGTGTATTTGAATTTTAGCAGGTTTTTCGACACCTGAGGCTGCATTTGGTTAGGCCTGGCATTCCTTACTTATTAACTTACATCTACTAGACTGGGACTAATTGTAAAGAGCATTTTGCTTTAGCTGAAAGATATGAACCATTCCCCATCATCTAGTACTGGATCACCAAAATACTCCCAGAAGCATAGCTCTTTCAGTGCTGGAACCGAATTTTGAAGGCCTTTGCAAACAGTTTGGATCCAGATGAGACGCCACAGAACGTGGCGTCTCCGTGGCGTATCATCAGGATCAAAACTGTTTGCTATTCTGATAGTATTCTTTGAATTTTTTTTCGAAGAAAATGCTAATTTTAGAAATTCAGCAGACAACATTTTAGCAGACGACAAATTTCCCAGCATGCANTCATAGTACCATCGTGCCAGTATCAACCTATTATATTACCGTTTCAGCATTGTTGCATCGAGCCACGGACTTCGTGTCAATCTTCTCGTGAGACCCGGATTCATTACCAAGATTACAATAGCCCTAATTGACCACCATAAAACGTTGACATTCGTTTCTCCGAACGTATCAGTCAAACCATACCAATCTTTGTATAGCCAGTGATTGACCATGGTTTATACTTTATAGTGATGTAATATGTGACAAAACGTTCGTGCTTTGACATAACCATACCTGCGAGAGCTGTTTTGCGCGGAATATTTTGAATTACGTTTGAATTAAAAATTCAGTCTGATGTGTTGATGCCTGGTTAAACAATTGCCTGAAAATATGTTGAATACCTATTATCTGTTTATAAACAGTCTAAATCGTTTTGAAGCGTTTGATTTAGCCTATCAACTCGTCCATGTTAAAATCGATTCTGACATAACACATAATTCCATTTAGCGTAGTTTTCCGGTAAAAAAGGAGTTAGACCTCTGATTCTTGATAGGTTTATGGATAAAGAAAACAAAGTTCTATTACACAGTATGTTCTACTTTTGCATAGTAGTGTTTGTGTTTGGCATGCATTAATATAATGTATTATAATGCAGCTAGGACTACGTAGTTATTTGACGTGTATACATGAATACATAAAATATATTAAACTACATGTATGCTTACAAAATTAATATCGGTACTAAACCCGTATTTGTATTGGTGGCATAGCAAGTATAGCAAGAAAATACTTACTTGGTATTATTTGAATAGTAGAACGATTGATTTTACAATAGTATTATATTATATGAAACATGTAAAGACCGTTCTTTATATTAAACTGGCGCACGAGATCAGGGAATGTTGCTGTAAGTGAACTTTTGAATTTTATGCAAAGTTATGACAAACGAGATACGATCAGTCCTTCTTTTTCAGACTGTATATGATTTAATAAAAGACGATGTTTCGTTGTTAACATTGATCCCTGTCGCGTACCGAATACCAGTACAATTAAGAAATAAACCAAAGTTTTACATCGTTTTATAGCTATTGTTTACGACCTATTCCATTAAAATGTGTCTATATATGATATAAGGTCTTGAATACACATCGCATATTAAAGTTCCCGAATGTTAGGCATTGTAATTAATGTGTTCCCCGAGGTTGATGAATGTTTTTGGAAATTTAAATAACTAGTAAACGTTATTTATTTCTTGAAAAACCATTTTGGCTGTTTCATTAATACACAATTATAAACGGTAGAGTACGGTCGACGTGACTGCATACATCAACGAAGTTACAAAGGTCTGCAGATTATATTATTATATACAGCGTCTGGCTCACACTGAGACACGCGTTAGCTAATGACCAGATTAAAAAAGTATTTTTTTAAATCCTTCCAAACTTTTTTATTGAGTGGAATAACATCGAGTTTTTTATAAGTGCACCATTTAATACGTTACAATATTAAATGCTACAATAATATTGACAACGGCGCTAAAAAGATTTCGATCTGGCCCAATCACACTTACTACGCATATCAGATGTGTTCCAATCACACTAACTACGCATGCCAGATCTGTTCCAATCACACTAACAACGCATGTCAGACCTGTTCCAATCACACTAACTAAGCATGTCAGACCTGTTCCAATCACAAGCACTACGCATGTCAACCCTGTTCAAATAACACTTACTACGCGTGTCATATCTGGAACAGATCACATTTACCACGCGTGTCAGATCTTGTCCAATCACACTTACTGCGCGTGTCAGATATGTTCCAATCACACTAACTTGCGTGTCAGACCTGTTTCAATCATATAAACTATACCTGGCAGACCTGTTCCAATCACATACACTACGCATTTCAGACCTGTTCCAACAACACAAACTACGCATGTCAGATCTGCTCCAACCACAAAAACTACGCATGTCAGATCTGTTCCAATCACACAAAGTAGGCATGTCAGACCTGTTCAAATCACGCAAACTACGCATTTCAGACGCGTCCAATCACACTAACTACGAATGTCAGATGTTTTCCAATCACACACACTACGCATGCCAGATCTGTTCCAATCACGCAAACTACGCATTTCAGACGCGTCCAATCACACAAACTACGCATGTCAGATATATTCCAATCACACAAACTACGCATGCCAGATATATTCCAATCGCACACACTACGCAAGTCAGATATGTCCCAATCAAACAAACGACGCATGTCAGATATGTTCCAATAACACACTACCTGACTGACGCCTCTTTCCATTAATTGTTGAATTCTTCAAAGCGGAACACGTCGGTAAGCAAGACGTACATGAATAAGGCATCATTTATATACATACATATATATATTGATCGCTTGCTTCCCAAAGCCATTACATGCTGTTTTTTTTTTTTGTAAAAAGCCTGCCCCATTCGAATTATATACGATATACAAATTATACACAATGAAAAACAATGCACAAAATAAAATAAATAACAATATCTATCTAGAATGAAGACATAAAAAATTCTTTAAAAAAGTAAGTATTACGTAAATATTTACTATTTTCGCCCTTGATCTGAAAGTCTCACTTAAGGTCAAAATTTGTTTTATGATGTGCACCTAATAATACTTAATAGTAATACAATATATCCTACAGTGACGTGCCGTGTTTGCATTACATGCGTTTATTACCTAACTGACAGATCGATTATGGGGCACACTTTGCGTAGTGCGGCTCACGTTTTAATTGCGACTATCAAGGCATTCATTGAACAACAAAATATAACATTGGAGATCCGCGAATATGAGTGCCTACGAAATTGTAATGTTAAGAAAAACCACGAACTTTCGTGACGACGTATATTAATGATTTTATCGTAACTATTATCAAGATTTCACAATTTTGGAAAACCTCATTTATTACAGGCGTTTCCCAAGGCTTGTTTTCAGTCACATCGGAAAGCAGTGTGGACAGGGGTTTGGCAATTGGTGGGGAGTCCCTTTTCAAATGTCTATTTTTTTATTTTCGTCATGTACTAAATCCAAATCTACACTACAAAAGAGCTATTTAACCAAAACACTATTTTTTTTAATATCTTTATGTTTTTCAATGTATTTCCTAAAATTGATTTACACTGCAGATCCATTACATTGCGGTTCGCGGAATTAATGGATATAACACTTGAGGCAACAACAAAAACGTAGGCAAATATTGTGTCTTGACATCGTCAAACTATGCGTATACATATATATTTACAGGAATCACACGCCAAGTTATGCTTAAAATCCGTAATAAAGTATCAACGCTTACCAATTGTTTCTCAATGGTAATTTCGATCAGATAATTATTGTTCTTTCGGTATTTGATTTGGATAACCTTTAAAAATTGAGCAGCCATGTCTGTATCATAAAATCAATGGGATTTTCCAAAAAAAAATATACCAAAGTCCGGAGAAGTCAAATAAGTTTTCGTTAAGATATTTTCGAATAACGGTGGCTGTCAGGGTAGCGCAGCGGCTCGTACATGCGCTTCTCAAACCTCGTTCCCGACAAATGTGAGCTTGATGGAGGGTCACCATACCAGACAGGCCAATGTTTTACCTACCAGTTCTCCGGCTTACCACACAGCACAAGACTACACCAAAATTGAAAAACTTTCAGTAAAAAACAAAAAGCTGGAAATTGCAGCTTTAATTCAAAATTCATTCCAGCTTGCATGAGTCTAGTAAGTTACAATCAGGGTCCTCACAGCCTCATTGCACGGAAGGACCTCATTGTAGCGACACTTTCAGTTTTTATGCCCCCTTCTTCAAAGAAAGGGGGTATATTGTTTTTGGCCTGTCTGTCTGTCATTGTGTGTGTCTGTCCCAAAACTTTAACCTAGGTTAAAGTATGGTCATAACTTTTGCAATATTGATAGCAACTTGATATTTGGCATGCATGTGTATCTCATAGAGCTGCACATTTTCAGTAGTGGAATGTCAAGGTCAGGTCATCATTCAAGGTCAAAGGTCAAAAAACACAATCCAAGGGAAGTAATAAGCTTTTAAGGGAGATAATTTCTTAACCTGACAAATGATAAATAGAAATTTAATTTCAAAGCGGCGCAGTAGGGGGCATTGTGTTTCTGACAAACACATCTCTTGTTGATTAATAGTTTGGACTGTATACTTATTTTTCTCACTTCATTGGTTACAAACAACACTGATCTATTTATTTATTTATTCTTTATTTATTTTAATGATTGCACAAAGTTTCACAATAATTCCCCACTTAAAAAGTTGTATCTCTTCTTCATAATTTTCCATTGTTTAGGTATTGCTGGTCTAAATTCAACTTAACCTTTGTGGTGAATTTTGTTGTGTTAAAGCACTGACATTTCTATGAATATTTTCATTAATAGAGAGCCTGATAAAGTAAACATTGAAGATAGGAAACATAAATTGATATAGCCAATTTGACATTTTAAACCAAAACACCGCATGTGGTGAATTTACTGGCATTTCTGGACACTCATAAACTTTGAAACACTCACACACTAGTACATGAACAGAGGTGACAGTGGATCTGATAACTTAGAACCCTGCAACGGTGATCACCAACCAAACTCCTCTGCATGGATGTATTTGTCGCTGTCACCTTGAAGTTGTGGATATGGTGTACGCCTAGCCTTCGGGAGGTCATGGGTTCGATCGCCACTGTGCGAGCGTTCTTTAGATCTCCCTCAAAGACACCAAGTACTGGTTCTACCCAGAAAACAGACTTGAGACCGTTTAAATAAACCTTAGACTTTTGATGCAATCAAGCTAAAATAAACAGGTTTAAATAAACTTTATCCCTGCCGATGTGTGGGTGGCACCTAGGTGAGTATCGAAAACTCTACTGGTACAGTAGAGGTAATGCCCATCTGAAAGTAACATGATCATCCCAATAGTGCTGTAAATAAGATGCCCACCTTGGGTGGTCCCTGACTTGATCCTTTCATGGAGATTGTTCTTGAGATTTTCCCAAAGACACAATGTACTGGTTCTTTTTTGTAATGACAAAAAAGAACCAGTACATGGTGTCTTTATATATATATACATACCTGATTTTAAATGCAATAAAGCTAAAAAACATATGTACATAATTTGGATTACCGGTAGACATGAACACCTCGAGTTCAGAAATCAACCCAGGATGCTGGTGTTGGTGTGGTAAAAGATTATGGGGGTGGAAATAACAAGGTAAGGAAACAACTGGTACCAAGGGCCATGATTGCATATGGGTGATAAAGCCCATGGTTACCATCCACTTCCTTTAAGTCATACCAGATTACATTTGTAACATATTGTTTCTTTAACTTTAATGATTTTCGCTACTTTACTTTAACAAGTATTTTTGTAAGCAGGCATTTGCAATTCATTCAAACGCTTAAGCCCAAGAGCACAATAATCAACATATGTTTAAAATAATCTATTTAACCATAGCAACCTGATTCTGGTTTGTCATAAAACAAGGTTCTCTGGCAGATGTTTGGGGCTGTGGTGAATAGCTGTATCTCACAAGCTATTGAAAGTGTGGGAACAAATAACTGACATTAATGTACATTGTGGGCCCTTTAATCTCTAGAATGCAAATCAGATCTTTACATAGAATGTGCTTTAGAAAGAATGTTTACCTTAGACATTTGAAGGGACCTTTGAGTCACATTGAACATAACAGGACCTGTGTGCAGTAAAGAGTTCTTTGGTTATAGGGCTAACTGATCTTTCAATCTTACACAATAACAAATCACCAGAGAATGCGGTACTTTAAGGACTTGTTCAGTAATCGATGTTTGGTTTAATTTATTTAAAAAAATAATTAATATCAGCAATAAACAGAGCTCAATAATTATTAGAAAAGCATATATTACAGAAAGAAAAAACTGTTCAGTGTTCGCATGTCACGTTTATCTCTTTCAGTGCTGGAACCGAATTTTGAAGGCCTTTGCAAACAGTTTTGATCCAGATGCGACGCCAGAGAACGTGGCGTCTCATCAGGATCCAAACTGTTTGCTATATTCTGATAGTATTCTTTAAAAAAAAATCGAAGAAAATGCTAATTTGAGTAATTCAGCAGACGACATTTTAGCAGACGACAAATTTCCCAGCATGCAAAGCGTTATGGATAAATGCTTATAATGATTTGATTTACACTGAACAAAAGAACATAACGCACCATTGACTAACAATTTATAAATTTGGCTATGAAAATCATATCTAATTATAATTGTGCATTGTGACAGGAACATCTCTCAATTTTACAATGATTTACTTTTATTGATATCTGAATACATGTATAACATTATTAGGCTTTGTTCATGTGAGATAATTCTTTAATAAAAAAATCGCTAGAAATCGAAATTTGCCTGTTTCAGGTAAACAGAATAATGAGAGTGTACCTTCACAGAAAACCTTGTAAAAAAAAACTTAACTTCATACAAAATAAGAGCTTGGGATGCAATAATAAAGAGCAAATACAACTGTTAATCAAATTAGTTTTTATCACTTCAATATCAGTTGAAGTAATTAAGCACAAGCCCATAAGCCATTGGCTCCTTTCATTATGGGGTCGTATATTCTATACACTACTTAAAGAACAAGTGCCGGCTTTTCAGTTTGTTGCGTTTGGTTGTATTATTTGCCGTTTTAACCCTTTGAGCGCTGGAACCGGATTTCGAAGGCCTTTGCAAACAGTTTGGATCCAGATGATCCAAACTGTTTGCTATTCTGATAGTATTCTTTGAAAAAAAAATCGAAGAAAATGCTAATTTTAGAAATTTAGCAGACAACATTTTAGCAGACGACAAATTTCCCAGCATGCAAAGGGTTAATGAGTATTTCAGTCATATCACGTCAGTAAGAACACTACTTGAAATTCCTGAGTAAGCTGGTTTACCAGTTCTAAGTGCACATACTTATGTCAGTTAATGACAACAGCCCTAATCAATGATAGGGGGCACGTGGCTATCAATTGGAATTCATGACCAATCACTGAAAAGTGAAAGTTACGTGGCTGGGCCAGGTGTCCAACCTGCGATCCTCGGGTTTGTAGTCCAGCGCTCTACCAACTGAGATAGCTGGCCCAGTTGTGAGCTACTTGGGTTAACCCTTTGCATGCTGGGAAATTTGTCGTCTGCTAAAATGTTGTCTGCTAAATTTCTAAAATTAGCATTTTCTTCGATTTTTTTTCAAAGAATACTATCAGAATAGCAAACAGTTTGGATCCTGATGAGACGCCACGTTCTGTGGCGTCTCATCTGGATCCAAACTGTTTGCAAAGGCCTTCAAAATCCGGTTCCAGCGCTCAAAGGGTTAAAAAGTTAACTTATATCCCTTACTTAGTTTCAAGTGATGTTCAATAGTCTGTCTAAATTATGAACCTCACTGTGGGAAAACAGGGGTTCATGCATGTTGGTAGTGTCTGTAAACCAAAAATTCCATAAAAGCTTAAAGTGTCATCCCTGATAAGCATGTGAAGACTGCACAGGCTAATCTGGGATGACACTATGCTTTAATGGAGTTTTTGGTTTAAAGGAAGTCTCTTCAGTTAAGGTAGAAAGTGTCGTCCCAAATTAGCCTGTGCAGTCCACAACACTTTATGCACATGCATTAAGCCCAGTTTTCCCAGAACAAGACTCATATAATAACTGAAGGATAGATATAACCCTTTGTATGCTGGGAAATTTGTCGTCTGCTAAAATGTTGTCTGCTAAATTTCTAAAATTAGCATTTTCTTCGATTTTTTTTCAAAGACTACTATCAGAATAGCAAACAGTTTGGATCCTGATGAGACGCCACGTTCTGTGGCGTCTCATCTGGATCCAAACTGTTTGCAAAGGCCTTCAAAATCCGGTTCCAGCGCTCAAAGGGTTAA
>VMBQ01008892.1:5869-25442 GCA_007657795.1 Dreissena rostriformis
TTTTTTGGTTTTAAAGTAAAGAATGAACACGTTAATTAATAATATAAGTATTGTTTTCTATTAGATTAAAGCTCCTATATATCTTGACCTAGATAATTAATTATATAAAAAACAACATATTTAAGAATGTTTTGTAGATGTTCATCATAGTTTGGATTCCTAAATTTAACTGTCTGCATCATTACATTATGATTATATGATTATACTATGTGTGTCGTCATGTTTTATATCTCTGTTGCTAAGTAATTTGTGTTCTAATTACCGAATAAGTTCTTTAATTGGTTTCGATAGGACTTACTGATCGATAACTATATGTTGATCGCTTCTGTTTATTGTGTTTCATGTAAGGAATTATATGATTATTGTTGTTATTTAAGGATTTATTATTATTATTATTATTATTGTTTCTCATGCATAATATGCTTCTCCGCTTTTGTCATGATTTAAAAAAAAAAAGTTTTGTTCATGTACGTGCATGTATGTTTCTGTTTACTTGTGAGTGTGTGTATGGGATTGCGTGTGTGTGTTTGTGTGTGTGTGTGTGCGTGTATGTATGTGTGTGTTTGTGTGTGTATGTGTGGGTGTGTGCGTGCGAGTGTGTGTGTTTTAATTGCATTTTGCGTTTGTTTACTTTTGTTTATTTGTTGTGAAAATATGCTGTCCTCATGTGCCTCATATGGCGTATTGGATCGAAATAAACACCTATCTATCTTTCTATCTATAAAATTATATACACATTGCTACAAACCTTATAACATCGAATAACTGTAACTTGAATACAAATCATTAAATAATTGTAATCTCAATAAATACTTTGCGACGACATTGCTCGATGCATATTTACCAAGCTATTTGACTTCTAATCTTTAACAGTAATTTGTTCTTTGCAAACTATCACCGCTAGTTTTATCATTTTAGACAATATTTACTCCTTAATTTACCGACGTTTTTTTTCAGTAGGATGTTTTTTTTGCGAAAGACATAAATAAGTAGGCGTTTTTTTTTCAATAATATTTTGTTTCTTGTAATACAAGAGTAAAGAAACTCCATGGCTGTCATGGCTTCAGCAACTCATTATCATACTTTACTCGTATTTAGTCAATTACTCATGTCCGGAACAGAGCAGGGAGTACTGGCAACAACACAACGATAAGCAACGTCATTTCGAATTATTCTACAAGGCAGTTGATTTAAGAGCTGGATCATGTGAATATGATATTAAAAAGCTTTACATCAATCGATTGTTTTTAAGAACAATGGTGAGTCAATTAAGTATGTGTTACGAATGGAGCTGTTCAAGGAAATGAAAAGAAATACATGTAGATTGTTCGATGTCAGTCGTTTTTGTTCTACATGAAAATATTTTAGGAAAACAAAGGCGAACAATTGCGACTTAATCTTAAGCAAAACCGGCATAGAAAAACGCTATCCGTTTTTNTCATCATCATCATTATCATCATCATCATCATCATCATCGTCAACATCATCAGCATCTTCATCATCATCATCAGCAGCAGCAGCAGCAGCAGCAGCAGCAGCATCATCATCATTATTGATCGACCGCTTTGATATAGTGAACTCCATGCACGCTCTTCTAACATAAATAGTGCGATCCTAATCGAAAACATGTATCATAATAGAACGTCATTTCTTTTCCGTGAATCCTTCTTGTGGTGATTGTTTAAAAGTGTTTTAAACTCTGTTACAATACTAACGTATACGTGTAAATTATGAATCATCTTCAACAACTAGTAAGCAGACAATGGTTTTCATAGAAAGAATTAGTTCATCAAGTCCATACTGAAATTTATGGTATTGTTTAGTTTAGTATGTGCTTAAGACTACACTTAGTTTCAAGTGGATAATTCTCTTTATCAATATACCAGATGTCTAAAAGCTTCCTTGTTAAGAAGAACAATAAGAGTCATCAAAAGGCGGTTCAAGTGCGCTGGCATTGCTCTGTATTAAAGAACTTAACGAAACTTCCTTCTGCGTCTAAATTGGGACGACACTTTCCGCCGAAACTTGATTTGTACTGAGAAAAGACTTCCTTTTAACGAAACAAAACGCTCATGCGTTAAGCTCAGAATGAGGCTCATATTAAGTAGAGTGTTCCGAAAAAAAAATGATTTATTTAGCAAATAAACAGAGACAGATCATTACAAAATATATCCTTACAGTGACTTGGTTCACAAGACATCGGACTATTGTTTTCTTGTGATGAAATTGTCTTAAGAAAAATAAAACCATCAATCAATCATATACACATTTTACGTAGGTATTAGAGTAACAATTGTAGCCATTATTATGGTATGCACTCGACAAGTCGTCTTGATTTGTTGATAATTTGTGCCAATTATATTCCAAATATTGTCATGCACGACATAATATATAGACTGGAAGGGAACACATACTTTCAAGTAAAACATATTAGGAATATGAGAACACTCCAAGTGTTTACTGTGCACTTGATCTTGAAGTTACCAACATGGTTGTTTCACTAGAAATGTCATATTGATACTTTAACTATAAGTTCCAATTTGTGTTTAAAATCCAATACCATAATGCACGACAAGGCAAAATAGCAATGTCCACGCTGACCTTGACTTTCAAGCAAGCGACATCGTTCTGCGAAAAAGGGTGAACCGTGACTTTGAAGCGAGTGACATGGTTGTTGCACGTGACACGTTGTCTTGATATGCGGATCATTTGCGCTTATTCATTTCGGAGTCCCATAAGGCACAACAAAGTTATGAGCCGGACTCGAGATGTCACCCCCATCATCATCATCATCATCATCATCATCATCATCATCATCATAATCATCATCATCATCATCATCATCATCATCATCATCATCATCGTCATCATCATCATCATCATCATCATCATCATCATCATCATCATCATCATCATCAACATCATCATCATCATCAATGTCTTTTTTATAAGGTAACATGTTCAATAGTATTGTATATGTGATCGACATGCATGATATATATAAAGCCGCGTCGCTCCATTCTAGAAAAGGNGATATAATGCATCATAAAACGTTCGCACAATCAATCAATGTGCAGATAACTTCGTCTCAATTTCAGTATTTCAAGACCGGTTTTTGCACTATGGTTAACGATGTGTTCATCTGAAAGTCGGAAAGTAATCTTATCTGCAATTGAATAAGAGTTGAAATCAGTATTACTGGATGATGCTTTTATTATGAGTTCATTTCTTAAAACGTCGTACAAGAGAAAAATCAATAAAACAAGAGATTCGTCTTTAACAACATTTCGACAGTAAAAACAAGATCTTTGGTCTAACGCACTAACCCAATTGCTTGGTAACGCACAGTTTCAATTTGTAAAGGCTCTACAGCGCACCTGCATTTAGCTTAGGCGCTTCGCTCATTGCGTGTATTAGATCCATGTTTAATATTCGGTTCAGCTTATATGGCGTGTTCTTTTCTGCATTCACACAACTCATTTTTGAGGCCAAACAATTTTCTTTGTTAGTACATCGTATTACAAACCACACATAACTTTAAACTTAGTGATGATAAGCCCGAGGGCTCGAGTAGCCGGCCTCTGAGGTAAATGTTACTGTAAACGCATTCTTTGTTTTCTCGTATCATCATCATCATCATCATCATCATCATCATCATCATCATCATCATCATCATCATCATCATCATCATCGTCGTCGTCGTCATCGTCGTCGTCGTCTTCTTCATCGTCATCGTCATAGTCGTCGTCATAGTCGTCGTCATCATCATCATCATCATCATTATCATAATCTTCTTCTTTTTGTTCTTCTTCTTTTTCCTCTTCTTCTTCTTCCATCTCCACTTCTTCCTCCTCTTCATTCTCCTCATAATCATCATCCAACAGATTATTTGCCTCAAAAAAAGGGAAAAAACAACAATAATAAAAACTATAAGAGCTTTATTTAATGCATTTAATTTACAAGATCGTCCGCATAATATGTTAATGTCTTTTTTGTAAGGTAACATTTTCAATAGTATTGTATATGTGATCGACATGCATGATATATATAAAGCCGCGTCGCTCTACAAAACCCCCCAAAAAACATTAACTAACCTAAGCAATCACATCTGCGTTTATATTAAAGGCATATGTTATAGAAAGGTTCATGTTCACTAACAAACATATCTTTGTAAAACACAACAATTTTTTTTTAAACATATGTGAACATGACATATTCAAAATAACGTTTCTTTTGGATACTATATGCGTATTGGAGTCCCTTCGCCCGCAATATGACTTTAGAAAACGTATCAAACATATGTAAAATACTGTGTACAATACTATTTCACACACTTCTTTGTATTACAAGCACTTCAGTTTTGACATCTGTTTTACCACGATGAAGAATAAACAATTTTGTAATTATATCAATGTTGTGATTTTTGCGTAATACATGTATATCAACTGTCTAATCAATTCAATTTGATCCGATAGATGACCTCTGGGCTCTCTCACCCGAAAGCTGTATTTGGACTCTTCATTTGGAAATGTAGCAAACCAAGCGATATCACGTGAATTTCAAGTTAATAAACGTTGTCAGACCTATAATAAGGTGATAACAAAGTCATGTACTTGTTGTTGAACTTATAAAGGCGAGAGTTTGTTTTCGCCTTTTGTTCATCTTCTGTCGTGAGTCGTCTACATTTACCCTGGAACACTCATGAAGCGATATTATTTTTGCTCAATCTTCATGACACTTGGTCAGGATAATGCCCCAATGATATCCCAACCTAGTAAATAAAAATAGCTACGTTGGGTTTAACACAAGGCCAACAAGTCAAATTATAGGATAAACATTGAACACTCTTAGAAATATCATTTTTAACCAAGCTTCAAGAAATGTGTTAAAGCACACTATTTTTTTAGGATGCCTGACTGAGTTCATACATAGTTTCGATCTGTAAAGAGACGTACCGCCAGGGGTGAGGCTATGCCGGTTTCTCTAACATTGTGAAAACTATTTAAGTCACATTTCTTGCTCCATCATCATGACATTCTAAGAACTGCTTTCATGTTTAAATTTCATCCGCGTTTGACATCGGACAAAGTGGTGTCAAACTTTAGGTAAATCGGTCACTTCCCAAAAAACAAAACGTTTAAACACATAGAAGTCACATGTTTGTGGTCAAATGGTTCCATTCCGTTAAAACATGGCTGCTAGGTGGCAGGACAAAGAATAATTAATGTATACGGTCGTAAAAATATAATAAAATGATCAAAGGCACAGACACGCGCGCCTCATTACGTGCAATTAGCTATTGCTATGCATTTATCAAGTACATATTAGCGATTTTCAGACCATTAATGTCCGACATGTAATTAAAGCATGAAATCAGCACAATATCTCTTCACAGCATAGGTCTTGTCAACAATGATCCCAGTTACCTTGGCTAACACGACAACTATATTATCGATATAATTAGATGACTATTCTTACCCGCTCACTATCCCGACTGACCGACATTCGCTACAGAAAATAAATGCGAGACCTACATCGACAGCTGTGGAGGAATGCGTTACTGCCCAGACGAGAAAAACCGGAAATCCTGTTTGTGTCGTAAAGATGGAGGGATGTAATCTTTTTCAAACTTAGGTTTAACTCGTTATCTTTGTAAAATGCGGATGAAAGTGGTATAAGTCTTGGCCACGGTAGTTGTTAAACACAAAACACCGTGGCAATGGTAATCATATTGATGATGATGGTGACGACGATGACACTGACGATGATATAATGCTGCTTATAATGATGATGATTATATACAGAGACTGTTTTTTATTCGACCATTAAAATCGTCGTGTGTTTTGTGTGTAAAACTCATGAAGATAATACAAATTACGATGTAAGTAATTGGGACAAGACAACCAACTCTTGCCAACGACTTGTTAAGTTGTGTTGACATGATACATAAATCATGGTTACTATAACTTAAAGCAATGACATATTATGTCGACCGTCTCCGTGCCCTAGTGATCAGGACGTTCGCTTACGGAGTGGGATGTCGATGGTCCGAGACTCAACTTTGGCACGTTCTGAAATTGGCTGTTCCTTACCCAGCAGCAAGCTAAATCGCGTGGTTCCAATTTACAATCCTGCCAAGCGCCTAGCATACAGGATAGGACTAGTGGGTAAAGATATTCATCATTAAAGGAGTCTCTAAGTCAAAACAAGCTGGCCCTCAACTGACAAGAATGACACTATAATAAACAAACACTTCACTTTTAATAAGACGTGAATATGATTAATTTACACGTGCTAAAGATTTATTAAGCTGTGATGCCAAAATAAAAGACGCTGGATATCGACTGATTTACTGTGAAATTAGATGAATGACTAGTAGTAAAGACTTATTAAGTCGTTCAAATATATATTAAGAGATGTTTAATCAATATACTAATATATGAGAACGAGATTACTAACGCGTGGTAATGACACAATCAATCAATCGAAATACCGTTTGATTAATACAATCGTGGAAAAGACATTAATTTAAACACAAGAATGCCAGTTCTGTGTGATACTTATTTATGGGACAATGGCAGGGAGTCAGTCGACACGAATAAAACAAACGCTAGGCAAGCCTAGCCGTTCTTTCATTCTTAACCTCACCTGATGTATTATACAACGATAGCTCAGTTACCTGTAATACTCTATATCTAGACTCTTATTCAGTTTAATTCGTATTTCTTAGAACGAGTTATTGAATGCATTCCATCATTTGACTGTACATTTGTATATTAAAACACCAATAGATGTTTGTTAAATATGAACGCTCCTATAACGTGTAGTGAAGTCGTCAATAATAGAACATGTTAAAGTATTTTGTAATAGTGTATGTCCTTGTGACCTTGACCTTTGAGCTGTTGACCTGAAATTGAATAATTGTCTGTTTTATCTCAATTCTCCGGTATTCAAATTTAGATGAAGATAGTTTAAAACGTTATCTAGTGCGGAAACAAATTTCATGTTAAAAACCACTATGACATTGACATTTGAAGTATTGACATGAGCAATTGGCAGTTGTATAATTTTTATCAAGAACATATAACACTAATTAAGATATGTGTATATCAAAGCAGTATCTGGACATTGTGCGGAAAGGAATTCCAATGGTCTTAGTATGAAATTACAAGCCCCGGTGACCTTGAACTTTGATATGCTGACTTTAAACTCGATAGACGCCTACATTTCATCCAACGCAAATTTGATATCGAGTTGCATGATATTAGGAGAAAGCATTGGGAAAATATAAGGTGCCAACAAAACTGCATGTCAACCATTAAGCTTGAGATTTTAAATGTTGACCTCTAAATCGATAAATGTCTGATTATCCTCACAAGTAACCACGCGATCATATATCAAAGCGTTCTCTAGATTTCGTACAGAAACAACATGGTATACGGCCCGACTTACCAATCGATTCTACCCAACAACGCACAGGCGCAAAGGAATATACCATGCTTTTTCGACAGGTGTATACATGTAGCTTCGGATTTTACTGTACACTAAAATATGATTAAATAATGTATTACAAATGTATTTGTTACAAGCGAAGGACATAACTCTAACACGACATAAAACTTACAACATGTCTAACATTTAGACTATTTTTATTATTTAGCATGTGTGCATTTATTGTCTTACAATTAAAACCAACCAATAGGAACAAATATTGGCTCAATGAAAAAGACAGCATTCGTATGCATATGTCCTCAGCTGAAGTTAGTGGTCTTCCCAATATAATAATCTAATAGCACCGAACTCATCTCTAGGCGTAGCTGTTACATATTATGTATGTGATTAAGATTACATCAAGACAAACTTACATCTCCATGAATAATTTAATTGGACCATAATCATTCAAAAGTCTATGTATGAACAATTACATTTATGAATGCACAACATGAATGCACAACATATATTAAAGAGCAAAATACAAACATGCAACTATTTTTATATTAATTTTCTGAACATATATGCTCTTATAACCAACTCTTGCTATAAGACCCTTTTTAAAACATACTTTGCAATTCGTCTAGTTTGTGTGAAATAAAACAAGATACTATGGTGCAGTTACAAATGACATATGATTAGGTTCGACATGACAAGCATCCTCAGCAGAAAACTATGCTGCAGTGACATATGACGTATGATAAGGTTCGACATAACAAAAATCCACAGCAGAATAATATGCTGCAGTGACATATGACGTATGATTAGGTTCGACAAGACAGAAATTCACAGCAGAATAATATGCTGCAGTGACATATGACGTATGATTAGGTTCGACAAGACAGAAATCCACAGCAGAATAATATGCTGCAGTGACATATGACATATGATTAGGTTCGCCATGACAAAAATCCACAGCAGAATAATATGCTGCAGTGACATATGACGTATGATTAGGTTCGACATGACAGATATCCTCAGCAAATACTATGCTACAGTGACATATGACGGATGATTAGGTCCGACATGACATAAATCTACAGCAGAATACTATGCTGCAGTGACATATGACATATAATTAGGTTCGATATGACAGAAATCCACAGCAGAATACTATGCTGCAGTGATATATGACGTATGATTAGGTTCGACATAATAAAAATCCTCAGCAGAATACCATGCTGCAATGACATATGACGCATGATTAGGTTCGACATGACAGAAATCTACAGCAGAATACTATACTGCAGTGACATATGACGTATGATAAGTTTCGACATGACAGACATCCTCAGCAGAATACCATGCTGCAGTGACATATGACATATAATTAGGTTCGACATGACAGAAATCCACAGAAGAACACTATGCTGCAGTGGCATATGACATATGATTAGGTTCGACATGACAGAAATCCTCAGCAGAATACTATGCTGCAGTGACCTGTGACATATGATTTGGTTCGACATGACAGAAATCCTCAGCAGAATACTATGCTGCAGTGACATATGACATATGATTAGGTTTTACAGGACAGAAATCTACAGCAGAATACTATGCTGCAGTGACATTTGACGTATGATAAGGTTCGACATGACAGAAATCCTCAGCAGAATACTAAGCTGCAGTGACATATGACGTATGATAAGGTTCGACATGACAGAAATCCTCAGCAGAATACTATGCTGCAGTGACATATGACGTTTGATTAGGTTCGATATGACAGAAATCCACAGCAGAATACTAAGCTGCAGTGACATATGACATATGATTAGGTTCGACATGACAGAAATCCTCAGCAGATTACTAACCTACAGTGACATATGACGTATGATAAGGTTCGACATGACGGAAATCATCAGCAGAATAATATGCTGCAGTGACATATGACATATGATTAGGTACCACACAACATAAATATTCAGTAGAATACTATGCTGCAGTGACATATGACATATGATTAGGTTCGACATGACAGAAATCCGCAGCAGAACACTATGCTGCAGTTACATATGACATATGGTTCCACTTTCAAATTTTTATTTAAACAGCAAACCACATTCCCGTTACAAACAATGAATTTTAATGTGTACAGTTTTTCATTAACAACTGAAAGAGCATAATCGTTTCTACCCAACTATTATAATTACCAAATTAGTATAACTTATTTTAAACATATATTTTAGCTTGATTTCATCAAAAGTCTGGTGCTTATTGAAACACTCTCGGGTCAATTTCCTGGGTACAACCAGAATTTTGTATCTTTCAAAGGGATCAAAATAAGTGATGATACAATATGTTACTTCCCGGTTGCTACGCAGACACTTTATCCATTTTTGCCACCTCATATGTTGTTATTATTTGACCAACATCAATGCATATTGTTTTGTTTTTTGGTCAATTAGAAGTTTATTAAAAATGATGTATGCAGATTTGTTTTGTAAATGTATTTAAGGTCTTTATAATTTGGCATGAATCTTTGAGGTGTAAATGCAAAACAATAAAACTGTAATACTGACCTTTTTCCTTCTACACCCAATTAGATACCTGTTTAGTTGTCTCTAACGTCTTAGTAGTTAGGGAGATATGATTCTTTGTAAACAATCACCGACATAATACAACGAAGAGAATTACAATACTGAACTACGAACATTTCAAAGGTCGCCTTAAGAGCTATTTGTACAGTATCCACTAAAGTACTTACATACAATAAGATGTATACGTTAGTCAAGTCATTTGAATTGTTATCGCAATTGTTAATAATTAATGCACTTAATTCTTAAACCGATATACCAGATTTCGTTGAAAAGGTCATTTCTAAAGAGGTCTGCATCATGCGACGTATTCCGCATACTTGGTTATAAGTTTTCTTAATATAACCATTAAAGTTATTTCGCATGCTTCACCGTTTTCTTTTTGTTAGGCGTTCTACACATCAATTATCAGATACAATATGTTATTGATCAGTACTTCAAAATACCAGCTCAACCTTATTAAATTATTTTGAAATGTCGGATATATCCAAATGTCAACGTGAGGTGCACATAATGAAAAACGTTACACTACACAGGGAATTATAGCTTTGTCTGATAAATCTAATACAAAGGATTCATTGGGGAAGGCAACCTTGTTTCATAAAGTTTTTTATAATGTGGTCTATTGATTTAAGTTTTCTAACAACATATCTGGGTCATAGCATGTTTTATGGTTTATTATTTCCACTATACGTATTCATTTAACTTTATCGAAGAAACGAACTTAAAGCAATAGACATTTCATGCTAACAGTATAATAAATAGAAAACAAAATGAATATCATAGATAGTGTTTTGTGAGAAAATCCTTGGTATTCTGTGTTCAACTAAATGTACTCATTTTTTTTTTAAACTTAGAAGTGCGTTATTCTATTTTGCGTCTACTAAACATGGTATATATAACCGAACCATAAAGTATTAATACATTTAACACTTGTATAAATTTGAAAATAACCTGAGCATTACACACATCATCTGTTAGCACAAAATATAATATTTATGTTATAGGGACATTTTAGATATGATGTCCTCCTAGAGATTAAGAGGTCATGAGTTATATCCCCACTCAGACAGAAACCTGACTTTCAATTTGTCTTAAATATCTAAGTTTAAATTACAACGCTTCAGAAATGAAGAAGACGTTTATCCCACAAGTGTATAACATTTTATGCCTATGCAATCAAATTGCTAATTGTAAAAGCACATAACTCGAGAGCGCGTGAAATACTGTGCATGAAAAAGTGTCTCGCACCTCTACATCTCACGTTGATGATATATTTGAAATGTAATTCAATCATTTGAGAAATAAAGAAGTGCCATTCAGAAAACATACGTTGGCAAACTTCGGACAAACTGACCGACCAACAAGAATGACTTCAATATACTTCCGCCCTATAGTACGTTCACCTTGAGTCGTAATTTGGCACAGATAGAAGCAGTTTTGAATTCAGCTGATATATAAAACATTTACAGTACAATTGTTCTGATCAAGTTTCATGATGATTTGCCAATACATTTGACTTCTAGATTGTTCACAAAAATTCATAACAACCGTTTATGGAAAACGTCTCACGTGGCACTCATGTTTTTAAGAAGACCTAAACCGTTTTCAAACTCAGCAGATATACCATTAGAAAAAGCGTTCTGAGCAAGTTTCATTCGCATCGGTTAAAAATGTAACTTCTAGAATATTCAGAAACTTTTCATTTAATTTGACCTAGCGTCCGAGTTTTGGAACCCAGTTTTGTAATTTACCTATTTATCATTTAGACCAATCTTCTGACAAAATTTCGTGAATATTGGAAATAAATATAATCTCTAGAGTAAAAACAATGTTAATTTTGACAACGGACAATGGACGACCGATGATTAACAATGGGCAAAATTTCATAAAAAGCTCACTATAAGCACGTTGTGCTTATGAGAGCTTAATAAGGACTCACGCTAGTAACATCTGTGTTAGCTATGACAAAGTGCTGTTAACAGGGTTGTATTTAACGATTTCGATTATAGGCTTGGTCCCTTTGACTTTCAAGTCATTTGACTAAAACTTGTAAATATAATTTCTGTTTGTTCTTCGTACATATACCAAACAATAGACAATTAAAGTGTTTTCATCATACTAATACATTAATAAGTTAAATCTTCAAAAAACAAACTTGTTGGCATGACAGGAGTTTTCATATGATAAAAGAGACATACTTATTCAAGTGCATAATCACCATGATGGTATTGTTCTAGTTTTGTACATGCTTCCGACATCACTGAGTTTTGATTGAACACTTCTCACTAGCAATATACCAGCTGTATATAATCGTCCTTGTAAAGAAAAACAATAAAAGCTGTCAAGCAGCGCTTCAAGTGTGCGGCCATGACTTGGTATCAAAAACTGCCGTCTGCAGTATGTAGAAGGTGAATATTTAATAATTACAATTTTAATTTGATCATAAAAAATATTCAACTGACAATTTATTTATTTTTTAGTTTTTAAGTCTGTGCAAACGTCACACACTTCATAAAATAGTATTCCTATGAATGCAAATGAACGGTAAAAAGTTTGATACAAATACTTATATACTTAAATATAAGATCCAAGTCAGTCAGCAATTGAGAATTTCGTCAAATCATATATGATGTCAAAAGCTACTATAGATTGTTGCTGCTCAAAATAATTTAACAAATCAAAGATGTCCACAATGTCAATGTCAAAGTGTGATTGGGACGCAGATTTGGTCTTGTTTAACAACTGTTTGAATATCTAAGTGATTCATATAATTGCATTTTGATCATTTGTTGCTGAGGTCTGGCGTGAAAGCAAAAAGAGCATCAGAATCAGAAAATGTCAGATTTAACATCTTTAAACGGTTCTAAGCGCTTTTCAACAGTTTTATCCGTTGAATTGTGTAATTCATTGGTTACACTTTCCTAAGCCATGCATTACTACCCATGTCCAGTTCATACAACCATTGAAAAGCTATTAAAATTCGTTTTCAGCCATTTAAAAGTATGCATTCTGAGTGGTTTAAAATGACGAAAGGACAGAGCTTATCATCAATTAAACGAACACCACTTTGTTCCTACATGTACATTAAACAGTTTATTTACTTATTTATTTATTTAATCGTTAAATAATTCATTATTTTTTGTTATTTGTTCATTTATTCGTTAAATTACACTTTATTAATGAAACCTGTCATAAAACATTATTGGTAAATCACAAGCAACATATGTATACCAATCTTAGATAGCAACATTGGTCGTGTGGTGATGATGAACAATGATGATCAGGATGATGATGATGATGATGACAAAAACAACAACACAATAACAAGGATGATGTTCATAACAGACTTTTTAAACATGATCATTTTTCAATTCAACTTTTCAAATTTTCTGTGGTCAGAATACCCGTTGAATTAAATTTCGTTAATTGTGTTCCAACTCAAGTGCGGGCATTTAAAAGAAACAGAGTCGCCACTGGAATCGGGGCTTCTCATGTATCTTGCATCTGTATTTGACACATATGTAGGAGAGAGTGGTGTAAAACACAACAGCATATATAGTATGTAACTTTAAAAGTAAACACGAGTTTAAGTATTATATATTTAGAGAACATCATAACTATTGAGCATTATGACTCTTTAATGGACAAATCGTAAGCAAACTTGTTGACTAAACTCAATATTTTATCATCTCAATATATAGGTTACACATACTCGGCCTTTAAATTAAACTATATAAACATGTTGGTGTTCTTTATAATTTACTAATTTAACCATGGCTCGTTGACTTTTTGAAATTCACATTTTCCAATTGATGAGCCACAGATGGGAGTATACTCACAATGGCGTTGCAAGACACAGACGAACTTGACGGATTGACACATACACACAGAATTGTAAATATCACGTTACACTGGTATACAGGAAAATAATAGACTAGCAACGCCGCTGGTAGGTTATTCAAGTTGCGGGGATTTACAAAGTGTTTTGAAAAAAAAATAGAAATCTTTTTTTTCTTTCGAATGAATACAGATTTACATACATAATAAAAAGCATTCGGACTTTTCTATTATTTTTCTCATTGTGTTCATCGTATTCAAATTGACAGATTTCGCAAAATTATATTGTACCGACGTGAACACACAATTGAAGAGCGTAGATTTAACTGTGATAGGATTTTGAAGAATTGTTTAATGTAACGGAAGTAAAAATGTGCATAAGAAAGTAATTTTCGTATACGAGAATCTTATACATTTCCAATGAAATGGCCCTTTACCAGTAATAAATTAATGACCAATTAACGTGTTAGATACTTTTTCTGGTATCTGAAACCATATTTAATAGCACTAAATTAAATGGTTCATAGGTCTTTATAATATTAGAACAAACAAATAGCGTGGTTATTCAGTTAATTTGTTTATTACATGCACACTTTTGAACTTATCAACAATAGTTGAATACATCTGTTTTTGTTTTTCTTTACTCAACATTATGGGGACTTCACATTCGAGTACCCATGATTTAAATCCAGCACACAGGAGTAATCTCGTCTAAACAGCTAGTTAGTACATAAACCACAGGCCAATTTAATGTCGGTCGAGGTAGTACGGAGTCAGTCGGTGTTTATCGATCGAGACGGGCGTTGTAAGGAAACAACTGATTACACTTGGTACACAAATTAAGAGGGATTTTGTGATATTTAAGCTATAAAATTAAATCTTGATTTTATAACATGGACATATGAATAGTGTATATTAATATCATTTTAAGAATACATTTTATTAAATCTGTGTGTGTTGTCAATCTGAAATATTTTTGTAATTTTAAAATTTGAAATCGAAAGCAGAATTTTGAAATCGAAAGAAGGAGTTTTTGAATTATGGCGACAGGAAAACTACGTGATTCAAACCGTGAAAATGCAGGCGATTTCATTGGAGAATGTTTTGTCACTCAATCTTGTGAGCCATGTATGAAAACCAACATATCAAAAACTGCTACGGTTTTCTGCAATGATTGTAATGAGTACTTGTGTGATACATGCAAGAATCCACACACCGTGTATAAACCAGGCAGGCATGCCATTGTTAAAATCCAGGCTAGGCAATCTGTGCCGGTGGTAGTCGATATGAAAGGAATGGACATATGTCCGGAGCACGGCAAGGAGTTAGATTTTTTCTGTCAGGATCATTCCAAACTCTGCTGCAGTAAATGTATACTAGTTCACCGGACATGCGAACACGTGGATGAAATAGCTGACGTATCCAGACAACGACCGGAGCTTCAAGCATTACAACAATCAATGATACAACTTAAGTCCGAGGCTGACGCTATTATAGCGGAGTGTAAGAAGTCAGAGACTGGCATGAATGCGTCCATTGCAAAGATTTCGTCAGAAATGGATACAATGAGAGATCGAATCATACAACTATTTGAAGAATCAAAGCAGAAATTAATAACTGATGCAAAACAATTCAAAAGTGCAGACTTCAAACGCATAAGAAATAAGAGTGACGCGTCGTTAAAAGTCAAAGAAGAAATAAATAAAGTCTTGCCAATGTGTTGTGCTCTTCTAGAACACGGTACGCGCAGTCAACAATACATTTATTCGAAAATGATGAAAGAGAAGCACAGCACGTGGAAATCAAATATCAATGAACACAGTCATCTTAAAATGTCATCAACAATGACAGTGTCTTTTCCAAGAGAGCTTTCAACACTGTTTGAGATGGGAAACGATTTCATAAAACTAAATTGTATAATACAAGCAAGGTAGTATTCATTTTGCATAATAACATAACAGTTCATTAGTGTTATATATATACTGTAAATGTCTTTGATCATTTTTATTATTATTATTATTATTATTATTATTATTATTATTATCATAATTATCATTATTATCATTATTATTATTCCAGGTTTCCTATCATCCCAGTCAAGGCCAGTTACCCTGGAACTGCTCGTGTCCGTGGATCTACCAAAGACTCAAAATGATGAGAAGAAACCCTTTCTTACGGGACTGGACTTCCTTCCGGATGGGAGAATTGTGGCCGTGGATAACGAGAATAAGAAACTAATCATAATGAATGATCGGCTGCAAAGACTAGGAACACCGTATAAATTCAAGACTTACCCCGAAGACGTGCTGTATCTTTCTCATAATGAACTTGCTATTACACAAAAGGAGAAGATTGTCTCTTTTCTGTCCGTGAGTTCTGATAATATCATAAGGCTAACAAGGCAGATCAACACAACATCCGAGTGCGACTCTATATGCTGTAAGTCTCCATCCAACATGGTTGTTAGTACGTACAATGATCCTCGTCCTGTCAGAATGTTATCCGTGGATGGTGTGGAGTCTGAATTTGATCAACTGAAGTTTCCTAAGAAGACGTATAAAGTGGGTGAGAGTAAGTGCACGTATGTTCAGTCAACGCACACGTTGATACTGACTGACAGGTTAGCTCACACAGTACACATGTACGACACAATAAAGGGCACGTCCAGAGCAATCACTGATGAGAAAATACAGCAACCTCGTTGTGCCTGTGTTGGGCCTAGTGACACGGTGCTGGTGAGCAGTGAGGATACGAACTCCATCGTGCACCTGACTGTTCATGGTCACATACTTGGTATATACCCAGTGGATATCAAGTACCCGCACTGTCTATGTGTGTCTAAGGATGGCACTAGACTTGCGGTGTCCAACCTCGCTACAGACGCCAGGAAAATTCAGTTGTACAAGATATCACCAAGACTCAGTTAGGTGACCAATAAGGTGTTTTAATTCTGGTCCTATTTACCATACATGTATATATTACGTGTGTATATGTCTGTGTAATCAAGACTGGATATTTAACATTCTGATAAAACCAAGTTGTTACCAAGAATAAGCGTTTATTAATTCAAAACAATTGTACTTCGAGTATAGTGAATTTGATATATTATGTATTGTATTTACATCTAAAAACAAACACACCAATATGTATTGTAATACTACAACATTTGCAGAGGTTAATTGATTTTCTATGGTGATAATAGTTTCAATCCTATAACATGTTTCTTATCCGTCATCACAGGTACTTGAAAATATTTTTTTTGGTCCTTAAAAGAAAAGGTATCCAACGATGATTTCACCGGTGTATTTAATAACGCTATGCAACAGCATGAAAGATCGAATAATGCACACAAATGTTGTTGTGGTTGTCAGCAGGAAGCATCAATCTATGATTAAACACCGTTTATTTGATGAAAATCCACCAAGTATGTCCAAAACAGCTAAAAGTTTCACAAATATGAACCCAAAATCGAAGTGTGTAATTCTCGACGTCCAAATGTCAGTTACGACGGAAGGCGATTTTTGGTCGATTTTTCACAATTAAACAAGAACTTCGGTATAAACTCCACATACGTTTTTCAGTAACTAAATTTTCCTTCGAAATACAAAAAAAAATATTTTCAAGTACCTGTGTCCGTCATGAATTATTGTGGTTTATTTTATATCATGGTGCATACTTTGTTGTAGATAGTTTGTCACCTGTAAATGTTACATATTTATGTTGCGTCAAGATAAGCGCATGAAAGTTTGGTATTTATTTACGCTTATGATATAACCTTCTTTACATAAAGTATACATGTATACATTATGCTATATTCTTCATATATTTGTATTTAGTATAGGTTTTTATTTCACATCAACAACTTTATCTGTCCCTTGATTTCTTAGTGGTTTTGTCGAACAGTGCTATGGGAATACGTACGATATATTTTTTCTTCGAGTACGAACTTAAAGATCTAACATTCGAATTTGTTTTAAATTTCTTTCGCCTATACGACTCTTCACAAACGCTCATGAAGACTGTCATCCAATGACGTGACGCTATAGCAGTTTTTTGAAAACTGTCGAGGTCGCTCATTGGTCAGACATTCACGTGTTCACGTAAGCCTCCAGGTGTTACCTATATGTAACCTTTCTTTAATGTTCTTGTTGTACATATGAGAAACATTGATTTGTGATTAATTATTTTTTATATAAATGTTGCAAATTGGTTGACATGAGCATAACAATTACATGAAGATAAAAACACAATATGTAAGAATAAAAATAACAAAACTTCGACTATACGACGTGATTTTTAACGGCGTTTAGTTTAAACTTATTTCAGCTCGATTGCATCGAAAGCCTAAGTAGTCTATCAGCCAGATGGGTTGGGGTGTACCACTCAGGGGGGCAAAACAACACCTATCTTACTTGATTGTATACTCAATATAAAGAAACAAAATGTGTGATAACAATTTCAGTTGGGCAGCTTTATGTTATTATTGAGCTGTTTCTATGGCAACCGTCAAGCTTTGACTAAATAGCTAGTTCAGCTAGTATAATTCTCAAATATTTCTTCAAAATTGGTTCTAGAAAAAAAAGTTTGGTGTTTAAATTAAGATTATGATTATAACCTAGTATGATCTGCAGTTAAATATGCAAATTAGTACATTTGCATATCTATGAATATTAATGAGATTGCAAGAAAAGTTCCTAAAAACTAGCGAACCTCCAAAAAAGTAGGGTCAATATACACATTGACCCCCCAAAATTACTACAAAAGGTATTTTAACTGATCCTAGAAGGGAAGAAGGTCCTTAAAAACATGTCAAAAGTTTACCACAATCGGACCTCCGGAAAGTAGTTTTTTTCAAGATGGCCGCCAAGATGGCCGCCAAGACCTATTAATGATCATAACTATGTAACTATCCAATCAAATTTGATGAATTTGGTGTCTATACATAGGTTTCAAGGGGCAAAGAAAACATAATGATCATCAGAAATTGTTTCAGTTTAATATATTACACACAAATCTAACATGGCGTCGAAAATGGCCGCCAAGATGGCCGCCAAAACCTATTTATGATTATAACTATGTAATTATCAACTTAAATTTGATGAATGTGGTGTCTATACCCAGGTTTCAAGGGGCAAAGAACACATTAATATCATCAGACAAAGTGTTAGTTAGTTATGTTACACAGAAATCCAACATGGCGTCCAAAATGGCCGCCAAGATGGCCGCAAAGATGGTCGCCAAAACCTATTAATGATCATAACTATGTTACTATCCACTCAAATTTGACGATTTTGGTGTCTATACATAGGTTTCAGGGGGCAAAGAACACATTAAGATCATCAGACATTGTTTAAGTTTATTATATTACACAAAAATCCAACACAGCGTCCACAATGGCCGCCAATTTGGCCGCCAAATCATATTTATGATCATAAAATATAACTATGTAACTATCCACTCAAATTTGATGAATTTGTTTAAGCAATTTCTGTAACATATGATACACATTTGCTGAAACTTTAAATATGATGTTCTTACACCGTGCGTCTGATCATATTGTCCATAAATTATCAGGGATTAATCTCGTAGTTATTCTCGTATATTGCCAGGGTGTTAACCCAATAATGCCTAGCGTCTAGAAAAAGGCCTTGACAAACAGCGTAGACCCAGATGAGACGCCGCATGATGCGGCGTCTCATTATGGTCGA
>VMBQ01008893.1:0-15149 GCA_007657795.1 Dreissena rostriformis
ACCATTTTGTTACATGCACTTGACATTAAAAGAATACACGGTCATTTGAGTCCGAATATATTACTTTCAAATGCTTTATTGATATGTAATATGCTATCCTATTGACATTTTTTTTTTAAATCCTTTGTAAAGTTTCATTTTACCAGCGTGAAGTTATAGCAAAATGCCCCATTAAGAAATGCAATATAGTAGATATATGTTATTGCGAACTACAACATCAACAAAGTACAAAATCACTGATGTACATAGATGATTAAGTTGATATTTTTTTTTTAATGAGTCGCGTTCAGGTAAAACTGAGCTTAATGCACGTGCGTAAATTTTCGTCCCAGAGTAATCTGTGCAGCCCGCATAGACTAATCTGGTACGACACTTTCCGCTTGTATGTAATTTGTCGTTCAAAGGAAGTCTCTTTTAAACGAAAATCCAGTTAAGGCAGAACATGTCGTCCCTGATTTACCTATAACGACTGCAAGTCTATTCTGGGTCGACACTTAACGCACTTGCATTAAGCCCAGTTTTCCCAGAACGAGTCTCTTACCATCAAGGTCCATGGTAAGACCCGTGCCAGCGCTGCACACTGATTATATGCTGGAAGGTTAATACCCAGTTCACTTCAATAACGCGCAATAACATAATCATAGCCAAATAAACATTTGATTTAACGCTGTTGGATAGCTGCCAAAGGACATGATAATTTAAAACGCAAAACATATTGATACTGTCAAATAATGTTACACCTACGGTCTTTAGTTACGTTTATATTAGTCATAATCTAGTTTAATATAACGTTTACATTGTATCTCGCAGAGGTGTTGAGATGGGTATTAATACCGTTCTCAGTATGTTTACATTGTATCTCGCAGAGGTGTTGAGATGGGTATAAATACCGTTCTAAGTATGTTTACATTGTATCTCGCAGCGGTGTTGAGATGGGTATAAATACCTTTCTCAGTTTAATGACATCAGCGCCATCGTTTGTAAACGCTGATAGCCAATGAAAAAAACTGCGCTGATTGACATGATGTAAACCCCAAATTAACAAGGGAAAAACAGGTCTTAAGTTAACCGCCCGTATAGTATTTATGCACAGTTTATTTATTATTGAGTTTATTAGCGTTTATAACGCTTTTCTAACAGTTTAGTTAAAGGTAAAGATATTTTTAAATTATTAGATTTTTATTAAAGCACCGCACCCACGCTGCAAAGTCTCCCTATGTATATGGTTCAGCCCAGTAAAATCGGGCTGACCACATGGCTTTTAACTGCCTTTTTACAGCAGAGTATTTTATGTTAAGCAGCGTGCTCGGACAATGGTTGTATAACCGAAGTTTCCGAGGGTAAATAAACCAATACTTCTATGACATCAGGGCAAAGTTGTTAAACTTTAAAATATTATCGAAAGTACAAACCACTTACTGAAGACTTTGCAAATGCTTTGCAATACACAAATGTTGAAGTTTCCACGTCGTTAACACGTGGTTCTTTTATTCACTGAATAAAGTTTTATATCAATCATCATACAATACTTATACAGATGCCGCTCTGTTGCTAACCTATTCGAAGAGGGCGGCATTCAGCAATCTCACTGTCCATCTTTGCGCCCCTCTATTCGTCCGCCCCGTTTTTGGACATACATCAGTATATTTAATTTGTGAGCCAATTATTGATGAATTTAAACATAAGTTTTTGCACACGTTAACGTGAAAAGACGATGAGTCTTAACTAACACCCGTCTCCTCTATACAAAAAAGACGTAACATATAGTAATCTTCATAAGCATAGAGAGCAAATGTTCTGTGAAAGCTTGGCTTAATGCATGTGCGTAAAGTGTCGTCCCAGATAAGCCTGAGCATTCAGCTCATGGTATTGTACGGTCTTCTTCGTTTAAAGGAACAGCAGTTGTGACCAGTTGTCAACTCAGTCGTAGAATGGGAAAAATATGTGGTTAAGGCGATAGACTACAAATCTATTGGGATCTTCCCGCGCAGGTTCGAATCCTGCCGACAACGCATAATTTGTGCAACGCGTTATATATTTTTGGATATATAATACCGGAAGGAAACACAAGTAAATGCAAATGTATGTTGCTTTTCTTTTTTGTGTTTTCTTTAATATCTGCCATACATAATTAATAATATGATTACATACACCTCGATAACACGACACGACACGTGTGTTGAAGTTAGAACAAACATCAGTTTATATTTATTGTTTATTTTTAAACATAATATATACTCCTTTTGATTTAACAAGTAACAAGTGTACGCTCTCAAATAAATAGCCAGTACATATAGATACAGTTACACAAAACAATAAAAAACAATAACGAAAACGAAACGCATGAACATGAAAATGCAGCTTTGAATGTACGAAATCTTAATGGATCTTTTATGTATGTATTTATTATTGCATATGAATACATATTTGGAAGATAACATGACGAGGACCATATACAAGTTTTAAGTTTATGGTATTAATGTGTAGGTAGTTTCATAGCATACGCATGTTAATTAATGGGCTATGTTCATATAATGTGTCGTTGTTAATTGATGTAAATCAAAGTTATATTTTCTTATGGCCTGAATACGTTTTGCATGCCTTCTAAATACATGAATCTTCTCATCTTCACATTAGAACATAGCGTTGCGAAATCTGGGCTTAATGCATGTGCGTAAAGTGTCATCACAGATTAGCGTGTATAGACCAAGCTAATCAGGGACGACACTTTCCACCACAAACACTTGATTTCGTTTATAAGGGACTTCCTTTAAAGATAAAAATATGTTAAAGCTGAAGATATCGTCTTTGCAGTCCACACATGCTAATCTTGGCGATCAATTAACGCACATACATTAAGCCCAGTTTTCCCACAACGAGACTCATAAGGTGTTATTGGAGTGTAACCATCGAATATTTACACGTTCTAATAAGTTGTATAGTTGTGTACATGGTTAAACATGCAACCACATACACACCAAACAGTAACTTTGTTTGACATTTACAGTAGCATGTTCTTGGCCTGCCAGCCTGCCCTGCCCGCCTGCCCTGCCCACACATTTTATACAACGTTTCAACTTCATATATGCAGCTTCTTCGAAATGGCACATAGTGTCTCATTCTGATAATCACCAGAGCCTGTATATATTCTGCCTTTCTAGAGACTAGTTCCAACACAACAATATGTTTATCGTCTACATCACCACCTGATGCAGGAGTAACACGGAACGTTTTCATATTAAAAACCCATTACACATGTAACGACCCTGTAATGAACCCGCGGTATATACGCATATGGTCGCTTAAATTGATGCCACTATTAGTCCCCGGTGTATCTGTTTAACAATTAATGTTCTTATAACAGCTAGGACAAGAGTGTTATCCCCAACAATTGAACTGTTCCTTAAAATACGACATGAGCATGTTGTAGGCACTTACCATAACACAAGTGTATTTGTAGTCGAATCACTACAGTCGACTGAATTGGCTTACATACACAAGTAAGGCCAATCACAGTTGGTATCTGAGTAGAAGATGACACCACCGGCGAGGGCTATACGCCTAGATAGAAGATCATAATTTCCCCACCCTTTTCCTGTAGACCGTCAACGTGTAGACCGTCAACGTGATCAAGTTGTACGTATAGAAGGTTCACATTGCTGGACACGTGTACGAAGTTGCATTCGCTAACGTACTTACCCCCGAATTGGTTCGACAGCTCCACGCTTTGTTCACACAAGGGCTTATAGTTAATGTCAGTTTCTTCTTTGCCCATGACAGTAAATTGCGCCTGGATAACACCCTGAGCACTGGCGTTAAACGGGAGTTTGATTGAGACGAAATAGTATCCATCTTTGTCAAACTTGATGTTATGATTGTCGTGTAATGTTAGGCCTTTTCTCATGAAGGTCTGATCTCCCTGGTAAGGCTGCTGCCAGCGTACCTTCCTGCGTTCTGATTAGAGAAATTTCGCTCTGTGAAAATGGGGTTTAATGCATGTGCGTAAAGTATCGTCCAAGATTAGCCTGTGACGTCCGCAGAGGCTATTCTTGGACTAAACTTTCGCCTTAACAGGATTATTGCTAAGAAAGGACTTTCTTTAAACAAAAAAAAACATAAAAGCGGAAAGTGTCGTCTCTGATTAGCCTGTGCGGACCGCACAGGCTAATCTGGACGACACTTTACGCACATGCATTACAACCCTTTTTCTCAGAGCGCAACATTATGGATATTATAACTGCTTGAACAAGACCAAATCATAGGGGCTGTATCTTTAAGTGCTAAAATCAAGCTTGCGAAAGTTACAGGTTTATTAAAAATGACCACATGTTAAAGCATTTTTGATAACATGTGAATTATAATATAGCTACACGTTCCAATACACGTTATTAAGCTGACATAATATGCCGATTTACAAACGAAAGATCTAAAACAGTTTAGAATAATCGTTAAGACTTTTATTCGTTCTTCTCGCCTGCATTACGGAAAGAACACCCAGCTACATTTACAGGGTGTTCAAAAAAAAAGTCATTGACGTTCTCACTCTTATTTTCGAAATCATGTCGTCATTTTTTTATTTTATTTTTTTTAATTATGTTCCTGTTTTTTTTTTGCAAGTATTTTGAAGGATACAGAAGGAAGCTTTCTGCGAACACGATAGGATTTGTGACATCATAGATAAGTGTCGAACATAATAGATAAGTAAAGTTGCACCAAAACCTGAACGAATAGCTTAGACTCGTGGTTAATGTTTTCTCAGCCCGTCTTTATAAACTTTAATGCATTCAATACTAACCTAGTATTATCTGTATGAGATATTATAAAATACAACTCTTACTTATTATTCGTTATATGAGATATGTAGATACCCGTTATGAACACTTCTATTTCGCCTTACCTAAGCCCATAGACTTGAATTGAAGAATTGGACGACCGTGATTATTCTCGTAATCCGGGGCTGTAAAGACAGAAAGAAATAAAACACATGCGTTAATGATGCACATAGCTGGTGCAATAATATTAACTGTTATGATCATAGGTGTAATTGAAATTAAAACAATGAATTGTCATGAGGATCATCAATGATGTAAAAAAAAATGTATTTAGAAGAATTCAGAATTGTTCGCCAATGAAAACAGTTAACACAGCTGCTATAACTAACGGTGCTTATACTCTTTGAACTGGGTAAACGCGTATTAATTGTTCCCCGAATAAGCACAGAGCTTTTTAACTTCTTAAAAGGCCAGGTAGAATACCATGTGCATTTAAGATTATGTCCGTAAGTTGAAATTATATGATGAAGTGAATCAGGAACAAAACTTTCTGAATGTTCCCGGAACGAAGACGAATAATCAAAAGATCAAACCCAATCAAATGTGACAATTAACACTCACAATTCGTGCATTGGTAATTGGATAACTTGAAGAACCAAAACAGAAAGGTTGAATACATACTGTTTACAAAAATGAACGTGTCATATGTCAAATAATGTCAATGTCTTAAATAGTAACTTATCACAATTGTAAAATTGTTGGCGAAACTCGGCTTTGAATGTTATCGGTATTTATTGTCAATTTAGATAACGCTGTGGTAACTAGACTTTCCATAGTTTGGGGTTAGGAATAACGTACATAATTAATGTAATTATACCTGTAACGTTAGGTGTCAAGGCTTTTCTCGTCTAAAATAGATAACAGAAAACATTGTCTATTACACAAAGCAGGAATTAAAATATTAACATTTTGTAAAATTCCATGAATTACAGTGTTATGCTTGGATATTTACACAGTGATGCAAGTTTGAAAGGAACTTGTAAAATAAACCTTTTTATTGTCTATCTGTGAGAAGTATATCATTGTAATACGTATATTGTATATTTAAAAGCTTTGACCATATTATTGCGTAAATATTTTTCGGACATTTTCTGTGAATTTTTTATTTTCATCTAACTAAATCAGATGTTCATAGTAAGAATAACGCATCGTTAGTTTTTATCTTAATTTTTATTTTGCTTTCTTCTTAAAGAAAGTAAGTAAATTTTATTTGCTGAAGGAGATTCATAGATGCATACTCAGTGTCGTCTGTTTAAATAACATATAAATACAAAACGAAAGACTTCGTGTAAAATGCGTGCATAACTGTCTTTACCAAATGCTGGTTTTAAAAGGCTTCCAAAATGCTCAAGTGATAAGAACACACACACTTCTCCCACCTCTATACCTGTAACAATCATACGTATGTCTGTATCTGTCACTTCACTCAAACTTACCTTAAACATTAATTCCATCAAGCTTGTTTCAGCCTGCAGACAACACAAATTTTCGCCTGCAGTCTTTTCCATTCCAATCTCTTTGAGATTATAAAATTCTTCAAGAACGCTGCATGGGAAACAATTCTGGTTCCGAGATTGTTGCTGTTGTTGGAATTGCATAGACGTTTGTTGTGGCACATCTGGTATCGGTTGACCTCCAACCATCACAAACAAGTAGAAAGGCACTGCAGATATGATCACCAAGATCAACACAACGTTCAGAATAACCAGGACCATGACCTTGTTACAGCTCAAACATTTCTCCGACCTGCTTGACTCAGATGATGACTCCTTGCTAGAGACTGAAGGGACTTCACGCGGTTGGGTATTTCCTTTCACCATTTCGTAGTTAACGTCACTAAAAATCTGGAGTGACTGGTCAACAACTGGCCTTTGAGGCAACGGTCTATATTCTGAAGTTGAACCAGCACTGTCACCGCTAGGGATTGTGTCCAATATTTCAGAGGAATGACTCCTAGGTGCGCGAACATTTATCTTTTGAAACACTGGGCTAAGGTATGTCCCATCCCCAGCCTCATTCAAAGTGACACCCGTTTCTTTCGGGGCAAAGGAATTCCTTCTTTGGTTATATATTTGCTGGTGCATTCGAACATCGTGAATGTAACTGTCTGGTAAGGATCCAACACTTGGAGACTTTGTGAATGTTTGTTGTTGGTCGCACTGTCGCACATGTTGTTGAGCTAAGTGTTGCTGTCTCTCGAAACACTGGCACTCGTGTGGTTGCAAATGGCATGGTACTGTCTTGCTATGTTGTAGAAGCGGTTCTTCATCGAGGTGATGGTCTGTGTTGAAGCTCCCTTCGGTATAAGTAATATACCTCGGTCTTGAATGTGGCCGGGGCGTGGGTTTGGTGAAGAATCTACGGTGTCCACTCTCTGAAGGGTAATATGGGTCTCGAGCTTGTTCACTTGGTCCTTCAGTTTCATCATTTGAAAAGACAACTAGCGGTCGCATGGTTTTCCGCATAGCAATCTTTGTATCTCGTGCATCGTTTGTAATATTACTGTGCCTGTCCCCACTAAGCAAGTCACTTAATGTATCGGTGTTAGTGTCGGATATGTAACTATCGCGTCTATCATTGAAGACGTTATTGTTATCTTTTGATGACCCTGACGAGAGATCTGTCATTTGTGTATTTGTAGACATACGAGAAGCTTCTGATGTACTCCGTTCATATCTGCGTCGTTTGGCACCGTTGATTCCGTTGCAACTCATTTTAGTTCTCCCTGAATATTGGTTATTAAAAAGTCTGGTAGAGGCAACGGTTAGTGCCATCGGTTGAGACAAATTATGCTATCGAAATGTAATGAAGCACGTGTCGTTGAGCGATGGTAGTTCTTTGATTCTATCATGGTTTAAATTTTGAAACACTTTTGAGGATGCTTCTAGCACACTGACGTTGGCTGGAGTTACAAATCAATGCAAATAGTAGCTTTCGCGTTTGTTTGAATGCATCAGCCCTAAACGGTTGTTTTTATTTTAATCACAAAGACCGAATGGCGATCATAAGCTTCACTTCAGTTAACCTGAAATAACACCAGAGGGCGTGCTTTTATTCCGAGTGCAGAGTATCTATATGTGTCAGGATGGATTTATACTAAAACTTATACTAAAACGGAGAAGAGCGTGTAATCGTAGTAGACAGTTTTAAACAGTCTTTTTTGTTTCTGGGTGCAATTGTGTCTCAGGGCGTGTGTATATTTCGTGACTTAGAATTCGTTAACTCTTTACAAATTAAAAAGCATACATAAAAAAAATATAAAAAAAACAGTGAGTCATATCAACCAGGAAGCTGTTGGTTATCGTTATAGCATGTTTGCACAAAAGAGGTTATCTTAAATTCGAATTGATGTGTACGCATATCTATTCTACGAATCAATTCATACAACGATGAGTCACCTTTCTGATAACAGATGTGTCCAATATGGGGAAAGAGGCTAAGTTCTCGTTGAGAAAAAAGTTGTTCGTCCGATTAGGCCGAAATGATCGTTTTGTAAGAACAAAAGGTAGCCATGCTAAGGCAACGCACTGCTAATAGTCGCAGTATTGGTTTGCAAATATTTTATACGGCTATATACAGATCTAATGGGTTCAATAAAGAACTATGTAAGGGTCCCAGATGACGGCTATGTTTCATTAAAGACAGCTTAACTGTAAAGTTACTATATAAATATGCAGTAAACAGAGAAAGACTGCATCTTGACGGATACATTTTTATGAAAGAAACCCACCACAAAAAAAAGTATTTGCGGATTATTTGATATAGCTTTCAAATGGTTAACATATCCATGTCTGTAAATATGCCATCTTAAGGGTATAATATTATGTTATTTGCTTTTAGGGTGTGTCTTAATGATATATAAATTAAATGCTTTTAAGTAGTTATGTCTAATGCGTAATATTAACATTATGTTTCCAAACTTAAAAAAAAAACAACAACTGAACTTGGGAAACCGAGTTTTAATAGTTTTAAACGCTGCAATTCTAGCATAGTAACAAGGTTTTGTTTTTTTTTTATTATAAAAGAACATATGACTCAATAAGAAATTGTTCGATAAAGATTAATACATTACATCCAAAGACTTACATGTATATCCCGGTTCTCTTTTGACAGAAATTCCAAGTCTAATGCAATGTCATTCATAGTGTCTTTACCATAGAATATGATTTAATTTTCACAAAAAATGTATGCAATAAGCAAATTGAAATAAAATTAGCACAATTAAATTTAATTTTCTGTGCAAACATGCCATAACGCTTACACACCTTGTTGCTATCACGATCCATTTCTTTTTTGTTATTTTTTGTTTTAATTTTAATTTTATTTGGCTTCATAAGGGGATTGTCATAGGTAAACCCCTTCGAACCGCTATCTGTAAACTCTTAAGGAGATTCAGAATGGGGGTAAATCTATTGGATGAAACCGCCGGAATTGAAACCGGAAGTGTAGTATAAATAACGAGCACTTCGTTCTCGGTATCAAAAATATCGTGAAGTATCGAAACATGGAATTGTAATGAATTAAGTATTGGTTCATGTATTCGTTCTAGCCACATGATTTAATTCTAACGTTGTGCCGACTTCATACGGGGCTTGTAGCAGGTGAAACCCTTCCCGCTTGAACCGCTGTCTGATCAGCCACTGGATGAAACCGCAGTCTTTTGAAACCGGAAGTGTAGTCTGGTAAAACGTACTGGAAGGTCTCAAATAATCCTAAAGCAACTTCAGTCTAGTGTTAAACGAGTTAGCGAAGCAGTTATCCAGAAAACAACGTATATATTATTATGATGCATTCGTCACTTTCGGTTGGACAGAAAATGGTTTCGCGATCGGTATGAGGCTAAACGGTTCTTACACATAATTAAATTCGACTGTATAAATCTCGTTTACAAATTTTCCTTACAGAATTTCCAAAACAAACAATCGTAAAACTCGGAACTTGATTGAGTGCTCCATGGTGCTTCAAAATGTTCTGTCATAAGAGCATAGGTCGAAGAAGACTTGTTTAACTAAAAACGTGCACAAAGTAAGTGATACAGTATAGTATACTGCATTTCGTCTCACGAACTTTCGATTTACAAGTCTTGATGTAAAAGAGACTCGAACCTACGATCGCATTGTCTGTGAAGCAAGTTATCGAACTGCGACCTCTTGACTGTCAAGCAAGTGCGTTCGCAACCACTAGACACTAAACACAAAAACATTAAAACTGCAAAGCTCATTATGGAAAACATAGACCCTATATTCGAAAACATTACGCAATATGGGAATAACTAGTATATGCCTGTACTTTTATAAACAGCGAGAGCTATTAATGACCAAAATAAGCCTCGCTCTGGTAAAACCGGGCTTAATGCATGTGCGTAAAGTGTCACTCCAGATTGACCTCTGCAGGCCGCACAGGCTCATCTGTGAGAACACGTTACCCTTAATGTATTTTTTTATTTTAAGGAAGTCTCTTCTTAACGAAATTCTAGTCTAGGCGGAAATTGGCGTACATGCATTAAGCCCCATTTTCCCAGAGCGCGGTTCATAGTTAAATTGCGAGCGCGGTTCATATTTAAATAGCATGAGATATTTAAAGCAGACGCGCTTCCGATTACTAAATCTGTCCGACCCTGACCTATTTTTTTCTTAGCTGCACATTCAAAACATAGACCCAGATATATTAAGCAACTGATTTTCAGAAAATGAAAATATATCTGTATGCGTATGTGGTGTATATACTGCCCTTGGCGAGCGTTTACCTGATAAGACTTTATTATCAAACGAGCTTTTCGTCGAAAAAGAGGCATAAGAGATAATGTCAAATTATAATAAATCATGTACAAGGAACGATATGTTTACTTTTTTTCGGCGTAAGCTGTATTAAGCCAGCTTTTCACCTTACCCGACCTTTGTAAGTGTCCAATAAAATTCAAATAAAATTTCCCGCGGCTAGGTACGAATGAATACACTTCATTTATTCCATTGGCTGATTTGAGTATACCACCAGAACATTGGAAACATATCCGCGTCTTTGTAACACTGTTTTACTGCATGAAACAATTTTATCTCTAATGAAAAGGCTTAATAGATAGAACAGTTTTACACTCAATTCTCGACATCAATACAGTTTGTGCGTGCACCTTTTATTTTCAGAGGATTGCCAGGGCAAAAGCGTTTATACTTAAAGGCTATGTTCTCATATTTAGTACTTACTTCCATATTCCTGTCAACATGTTAACATGTAAAAGTATAAAGAGCAGTGGAAGCGAGGCCTCACTTTAATGCATTGCATTTCAACCCGCGAGGTATCGAGCCANATGATCAAACGAGCATGAGTTTGTTCCAAATATTAAAGGGGGGAATGCATACTAAACAAGATTGCATTAATACTGAAATTTATTTCGTTGACAATAAAGGCATAAGGGGTGATATATATATAAATCATGTACATCGAACGATATGTTAACTTTGTTTTGCATATACATCGCTTTGTGAAAACGGGGCTTAATGCATGTACGTTAAGTGTCGTCCCAGATGAGCCTGTGAACTTTCCGCTTTTATTATATTTTGTTTTTTAAAGGAAGGCTATCCTTAACGAAAATCCATTTTATGCGGTAAGTGTCGTCTCTGATAAGCATGTGCGGACTGCACATGCTAATCTGGGACGAAATATTACGAACGTGAATTAAACCCCGTTTACGCAGAGCGATGCTCAAATGTATATAGTTGACTTAGTACAAACTTTGGGTTTTCCTATGAATACATTTTCAAATGCAGGGTAGTGTTCCTTTAATGTCGATAAATCATTCGTTGCAAACCTGATCGAAGGTACGTAAGCATTCTGAACCATACAATCTAAAAATAAATTTTTACTTAAAATCAACGCATGTAAAAGATCGATATTAAATCCATTATGTCACATTATTTGACATTGGCATTCGAATTGTCAACACTATTAAACCTTCTTATAAATTCGTGAAAACGCGGTAAAGAAGTCTCGAATGTTTAAAAAATGAATTACACTGAACAATTAGTGCTTGATATTTCGAGGTTTCCCATTATTTCATCAGCTTTCCATGCTTTCGGCGGCAACACTTACATAATATTTAAACATTACAGGTTTTTGTTTTTTTTTCCTTTTAAGTAATTATCCAGAGTCTTGATGTGACATTGTTTTGCCAGTTTGGGAATTTAAACTTTACATGATGGTTCTAAGACATAATTGAACACACTAGTATACGTAAACAGGACAACAATCAGACGATTTCGATGTTTTCTAAGCCGTTATAATTATATGAGGAATTGATTAGAATTAAGTCTTAAACATTGATCATGAAAATAAAGAGTGGTGCATACACGTTATTTTTCCAATGCTTCAAGTTGACTACACACACGTGCGTAGACGAAGACATGTTATCACTTATTAATCTTCAAACGCAAAACTGGGTACTAACCAAGCGGAAGGAATGCAATCACATGTACAATTAATATGAACTGTATTATTGCGACGTATTCTACTTAGCTTATTTACGAATTATTGAGCCTCGCTCTGTGAAAAAGGGGTTTAATGCATGTGCGTAAAGTGTCGTCCCAGATGAGCCTGTGCAGTCCGAACAGGCTAATCAGGGACGACACTTTTTCCTATATTGTATTTTTCGTTAAAAGGAATACTCTTCTTGATGAAAATCCATAAGTCGGATAGTGTCGTCCCTGATTAGACTGTGCAAACTGCATAAGCTAATCTAGGGCGACACTTTACGCGCATGCATTAAACCCCCTTTTCACAGAGCGAGGCTCATAACTGCGCACTAGTGATTGATGACTCATATAAATATTATATTATTATATAACTTGCTGATTAAAGAGGTTAATTTGTTTAACCCTTGTGTCAGGTAACAGAGCGTGCTGGCAATCAAAAGAACGCCTTAAAGAATAACAAGCGCAAACAACATATGTATCGTATGTCAATAATAACGGATACTTATGCACTAAATGCACTTAATATTGCTGCACGAAAAGAAGGTCATATGCGTATTTTTTTAGATAACACAAGTCAAGGGTAAGCTCCACAATTAACGCATGATGAATATAAAACTGAATTAGATAGCTTCACAAATAAGACGCCCATACACTTTTAGATGTGTTATATCCGTATTCGGTACATACTTCGTAGACCATGGAGAATAGTTGAGTGTAAATTTAATGTTTCGTTTTGTTATGCATACTTTTTCTAAATAAAGAATGTTTAAAATAAATGTTTCGTTCAAAACAGTTACAGTTCTAAGCGATCTAGACATCATGAAACAACATCAAGCAGGAAGACGCACAAAAACCTTTTCTGGTTTTGTGTTTGCAACCTCTTTGTTTAAGGACCTTCAGCACGTTTTATTAAACGTCTTTCATTATATTTAAGTAACATAATGCAATATTTGAAGAAGTAAAATTGCTAAGCAATGTCCTCTGTTTGATTTGTTTTATTTCCTTTCAATCTTAAACAAGTCATATTAGGGACAAAATGATCATACATATTTTATTTGGTGCGAGTAAAAACATCATAAGTTACTTAAACGCTTCTGTAAGATAGTTGATAAGACAAGTCCCTGGGCTCTTCTCACTGAGCGAATAAGTAACGCCTCAAAGTATTGCACCTCGTTCTGGGAAAACCGGTCTTAATGCATGTAAATGCATACAGGCGAATCTGGGCCGAAACTTTCCGTACTTATGGGATGTTTCGTTTAGAAGAAGTCTTTTTAAAACGAATTCTGGTCCGTTCAGAGAGTGTCGTCCCTAATTAGCCTAAGCGGACTGCACAGGCTAATCTGGAGCGATACTTTACGCACATGCATTAAGTCCGGTTTTCTCAGGCCACGACTCATTTATTGAAATAAGATATGCTGTTTCATAACCGCGTCTTTCCATAAACATCATGACATACGTATGCATTTCATAACATTAATATGAATGAGTTATACATAAACTGTATATCACACTTCTTAATTCGTATTGAGTGCGCTTCTCTGAGGACTTGTTATTCGAGTTATTATGGAGACGCCTGTACCAGAGGCGAAAACCTTGGGCGTTGTAGGGGCTATTGTGAAATACCCAGTGCACTGAATCTCTGTTGAAAGCCCCACTGACCAAATACTTTTTCACACATCCTTGCAAATTCTGCTTTTAATGGACATGCTAACAAAACTTATAAACGCATACAAAAAGAACCATTTTGTAATTATACATTGCATGTTTTCTCAAAACGCGATAGCTATTGATGCATCCGGATTGAAGTAAAGGATTTATTCCATGTATGCACAGGCGGTTTCGAAGGTTAACAAATTCAAAGCATTTCTTGCAGACACAATGGTTTGCAGTGAAATAAGCATCGTTTACTTTCATAAGAACATTTTTTTTATACATTGAATTCGTTTCGGTGGAACGGAACTTAAACGTGTAATGCAACGTATTAAGGGTGTAGCATGGCTTGAACGTTGTACTTTTGAGTTGTACAGCCAGTATGCTTCCATAAGGTCACGGGTTCGCTATTATAAGCTTAATTTAACTTGACGTTTATTTAAGCTCTTATACCGTAATCGTTTATAAAAACAGTGTGGTGAAAAGAATAAAATCTTAATCTTAAACCACTGAACAATGTGGTGATCTTTCACAGATGTAAAGAACTTTGATTTTTAGAAAATATCGTCTTTTGGTAACTCCTATTTATGTTTTATTTCCGCTTAATGGAACGTGCACAGTTTTCAGTGACATCCTGTCTTCGAAATATCATTAATCAATCAATCATTAATCAATCAATCATTAACCAATCGTTACGATAGATATAAAAGTGTACTACGTAGATTTCCGATAGCACGTTAACAATCTGGGCACATGCAGGGTTACATTATCTCGTCCATTGTTAAGTTATCTTGTGTCAAAACACCGATTTATTGATTAGAGACATACACTGATTTATATACTACAATCACTCATCAATGATTATAATGTGTATAAACATGACATGACCGTTTGATAATACCAATTAAGTCTTACACAAGTATACATTTGCATAACTGCTGCCCGCTTAAAATGTTAGTTTTTTTCGTTCTGTATTTTTCACTGTACTCGTCAACAGGTTTGTCATACCAAGGGTATCCCCTATACACCGTACTTGCACACTTATTGCGTGTATACACGTGAATTCAAATGTTTATTTGTTTTTAAATAATTAAACAGCAATATGTTAGAACTTGTGGCAAAACAAAATGCATCAAAAGCAATACCATATTTTGATCAAGTCTAGACTGAATCGAGCGTAATGTTTTTTTTTTTTTTTTTT
>VMBQ01008893.1:15158-37740 GCA_007657795.1 Dreissena rostriformis
CGAAGTTATACGAAGAGTTAGGTTTAAGAATATTTCGTACAAAAATGAATAATTAAAATCAAAATGGAAATTATTCGTATGTTACGTTGGCATTACGCGTATAAATACGTCATTACTTCTTTGAATTTTTATATTTATTTTATTCAAGATATCTTGGTCTAGAATGGTCTCAGTTAAGGATCAGTCACTACATACGTTTAATAATCATTGAGTATTTTGTGAACGATTTAGTAAATTTGATATATTTTAAAACGCCATGTCAAGCATATTCAAACATGAAACGCGTAGATTTATTTAGGAAACGAATGTATCATTTTAATTTTCCCAGTAAACAAATCGCTAAATATCCAAATGTTCAGATATTAAAAATAAATCACAGAGAGAAGAAGTAATTAGATCATGCTAGATCCGAACAGCTTTTCGCAAAGGACGTCGTGGTTTTATTCATATTAACAAGACTTCACCATAATTATTTACTTACACATGAACACTTCACATTTGATGGACATAATACATGTTAAAATTACGTATTCCATATACCATGCTTTTCTGTTAACTGTTTTTGCAAAGAATATACATCAAGTAACGCTATTTGATTTTTTTCATTGAGACACAGAATGTTAAAGAAAATGATTCTTCTACCAACTTGCACATTTTCGAAAATCCGCAGATTTAAAATGTGTATGCAAATGAGAATATATTTGTATGCAAAGGAGAACATATTTTTATGCAAATGAGAATATTAACATCACCTGGTATTTTAGTACATAATAACATCTCCTAGTAATATTCAGCTGACGAATACGCAAAAACAATTATAATGATTTATGAGGGTCGTTTTAACTTCTTGAATTACTTTAGAGTCTTATTATTATTATTCTCGTTATCGTTTCCGTTTAGAGCGAAAAAGTTTATGTCATGATGTGACATCAATTCTAAAAACTGTATTTTAGTAATCTATATTTGTGTTGATTTTTTTTTTATTCAAGGATTTCTATTTACAATAGAAACACTCTAAAACAAACATGTATTTCTATCGGAAAAATATCGTCGTTTAACATTCTTACAAATAAACCAATTGGATCACCCGATATAATTGTGATAATGATCGCTTTTAATGTATTTCTTATTTTAATTGCAAACATATAAATAACAAATAGTTAGATTTATAAAACATTCAGTTTAGAAATCAAGATAACTGCTCTCTCATTTAGTTAAATGAGAATGAAAGCTCAGTATGGTATGAAATTTAAAGTTCGAAAGTTTACATTTTAGCCTCGCTCGGGCAAAATGGGATTAATGCATGTTATGTTATGTTATGTGCGGAAAGTGTCGTCCCAGATATCGGGAACGGCAAGTTCCGCCTAGGATGGATTTTCGTTTAGAAGAGCTTCCTTTTAAACGAAGAATGCCATTTTATTAGCACAGGCTAATCTGGGACGACGTTTCCGCACATGCATTAAGCCTAGTTTTCCCACATCGTGGCTCAAATGTATTTGATCAGAAAAACATCTCATTTCAAAGGTAAATGATAATATTATCATTCCAACACTTACTGTTAAAAACAAGACACTGTTATACCACTTCAGCACGCGCGTTAGCTTTGATATTATTTAAGAAAAACTGTTACACCTAGCATGCGAAAAGTAACCTTGCTTATTATCACAAATACTTTACAAGTTTCTTAAATTCATCAAAAATAGATAAAACATTAAAAAATATTACGTGTTAAAACAAGGAAAACTATGGGAAAACAAAGATTTCAAATTGCTAAATATACATACATGATATTCGCTTGCCTATCAATAGCTCCCTGTAAAATTCGCACTGAACAGTTAAAGCGTACGATATGTAATAAACAACGATTTAAACTCGGCTGGTTTACCTTCAGTTACATGCCGGGAGTGCAACAGCTATAAGATTCAAGGTTTTGACGCGGTAGTACAGTGAATAAAAAGTTATACGAAAGGGGTTTTCCCTATGAATTTTGTCGTGTTTCTTAAAGCTTCAAGTAGGGCATTAAATAATAAAGCGATATATGCAATATCATTGGTCAAGATTGAAGAATCGTGGTATTTAACACGGGAAACCGCGAACATGCATGGCTAAAGAACGCAGTTTGTCAATTCTTTAGAAACATGAAACTGGACTTTTTATTTGTGAATATTTTTTATAATTTCTGTAATAAAATCCACCCATTACAACATAAATACATCATTTAACGTCTGTGTACTCATTCATTCCGTCCTTTCATTTAAGCAATTTCACTCGATCACTCTCCTATTGATCCAATCATTCTCTCAATCACTCTCCTATTGATCCAATCATTCTCTCAATCACGCTCCTATTGATACAATCATTCTCTCAATCACTCTCCTATTGATCCAATCATTCTCTCAATCACTCTCCTATTGATCCAATCATTCTCTCAATCACTCTCCTATTGATCATATCATTCTCTCAATCACTCTCCTATTGATCCAATCATTCTCTCAATTCACTTAACGCAATGAATCTTAATCCACACAGGCTATTCTGGGACGATACTTTCCGCCTTGACTTTATTTTCTTCAATAAGAAACTTTCCTTCAGAGAACAATTCAATAAATGAAAAGTTTCGTTCCTTATTAGCCGATGCGAATGGACTAATCTGGGAGGACACTTTATGCACATGCAGTCATTGCATTTTCATTTTCTCCGAACAAGGAAATTGATAATTTTCCGAAACAGTATATAAGTGAACGTGAAAATATACAAGTAACTCCTCTTCTTATACCCATTTACTGCACTGTCTAGTATTTTCGGGATATTTGTTCATAGTGAAAAACGTGTTTTAAAGATGAATTATAAATCTGATCACCCAAAGATCAAAATTTATATATTGTACGATTTTCATTTAATCTAGATTAAGTTCTTTGCCAACCCATCTAAGATAATTAACGTATAATTTGCGTCTGTGTATTACATTGTGGTGCAAACAATTGCGTCTTTAGCGGCAATGTAAAGAAGAAATCGAACTAATTCAAAACTTAAACAATATAATACAAATTAAACGGTCCAAATAAATCAAAATATTGTCGTATAAGGTTTCAAGGCCCCATCGGTTGTCTGTTTATAACTAGTTTATGTAATTCTATAATGCCAGGTGGAGCTTTCTTTCTGATACAGACTTTCACATACAAAGTGTGTGGAGGCGGATTGTTTTAATGGATGTCCTTTGATAGGGAGAATATCGTTGTCATAATAAAACTGAAACTGTCAGTGACTCAACGTAGACGATGAAATTACGTTCAAAACAACATTTAATGCAAGACGTGCAATATTCATTTATACAATAAAGTATCTTATTATATGTGTTAATAATGTTGAGTTCGGATGTGTAGAATTCAACCACGAGTGCATAAGAACTAGTTAAAAATAATAAGAAGAATCACAATTAGAAAAATGATAACAAAAATATGATGATTTAAATTCAACATGGCAATTCATATATGCTCGAGTTTCGACAGTGTTCATTGTTCATTGTTAATAAATAACGTTCGTTATTTCTTTTAAGAGAAATCTCCTCGTATTTTGCTTGACTTATAAAATAATTTTCAAAACGATACTGAATATACGCGAACTGTAGTTTTGATGCGCATTCATTGAATCCTAAAGACTTTTGTCCGAGGTGTTAAAAGCAAAACCTTAGGGTGACATAATTGTTTAATCAGATAAACATCGATTATGGTAGAACACGTATAGCGGTATTTTTATTTAGAATCTATAAAAATGGGGGTCTATATGTCAGTGCACGTCGTAGAAATATGATTAAATGTTGAGAAAATTCGATGCCTTATATTGTTTTTAACCTCATGGATTTGTTTACGGAAGCCCACCAGTTCAAAACAAATTAAATAATATTTTTGACCTGACTTGTTAATCATGCTGTAAACTGTCAATCATAAATGCAATAATTGGCACGCGACATATAAGTTGAAAAATATATTTACATCAAACCTATTATCCAAAATACTACCTTTACACTCAGTGATGTCATGCGAAAAATATTTAGTAAAAACTTACAAATATAAAAATAGGTTTTCCAATCAAAACGTTTTAAATAATATAATTGAATCTGATTTTTGCTTGTAAACTATAAGCGACCATGACCTTTTCGTGCGCATACGACCTGACGACAATTGGCAGCGGGTAAGCAAACAAATCACGGCATTCATTGATGTAATTATTTGTTCCGACATAATTAACCTTCATTATGTAACGGATATCAATTATGACGCGGATCATCTTAACTCTTATAATAGTGCTGAGTCGACAAAATAGTTATTTGAAAAATAAATCCCCATCGAAGAACTGTAGATAATTCGTGCTGTTTATTTTCGGGTCTATTTATTAAGTCTCAATTGCGTAATGGTAATTTGTAAAAAGTTTCCCTTTCCAAACAAATTAAGAAACAACGACCATCTCCAACCATTGCTGAATGCGGAATTTCCGCCCAAAGAGTCGTTTAAAGCCGGCCGAGTTGATGTCGGTATATTTTCCCATTTCTGTTATGTGTCGCAAATCAGTGATTACGAGTCAAAATGTGATGGTATTTATGTCAGATGTGCAAACAATTTGGTCAAAATCGGTCAAGAAATGCCCAAATTCAGTACAAAGATAGGGCTTTTCAATGTATGTCCATGGACAGAAATGATCTAAATTTAAACACGCGCGGGTCACATATAAAACCACGTGACCATTGCATCATTGTTTACAACGCCATTTGCAAGGAGAAACCGTGTTATTAAGTAGTTCTTCTTTGTTTTGAAAAGCGCGGAAGTGGAAATCACGTGAAATTGGAGCTCACGTGACCCAAAGCGTGCATACGTCACAGGAGGATTCCGATATGTACATGATTAGGTTTCGTATTTTTGATGCTTTTGGCATTTTTTGGCTCAATTTTTGCGAAAATCAGTATGGAAGAGTTAAGCTTTAGAATGTATCTGACGAATACTGATCAATTCTGGTCATTTGACAAAACTAAATTCTTGTGAGAAATATCAACTCGGCCGGCTTTAATATACAAAGTCGGACAGTGCCCGAAGGAAGTAGTTGCTGATTTGGCTGCGGCATTAAATGGGTCGACTTTGCTTTTAAAGGAGTGTTAATGACCTTGTCCGCAAACAGTTTTTCAATGCACTTCGAAACTACTGCTTTATATAAAATCAATTTTAAATGTATAGGTAAGAAAATGCTGCTGCTTCTGCTGCTTCTGCTGCTGCTGCTGCTGCTGATGATGATGATGATGGTGATGATGATGATGATGATGATGATGATGATGATGATGATGATGATGATGATGATGATGATGATGATGATGATGATGATTATGATGATGATGATGATGATGATGATGATGATGATGATGATGATGATGATGATGATGATGATGATGATGATGATGATGATGATGATGATGATGATGATGATGATGATGATGATGATGATGATGATGATGATGATGATGATGATGATGATGATGATGATGATGATGATGATGATGATGATGATGATGATGATGATGATGATGATGATGATGATGATGATGATGATGATGATGATGATGATGATGATGATGATGATGATGATGATGATGATGATGATGATGATGATGATGATGATGATGATGATGATGATGATGATGATGATGATGATGATGATGATGATGATGATGATGATGATGATGATGATGATGATGATGATGATGATGATGATGATGATGATGATGATGATGATGATGATGATGATGATGATGATGATGATGATGATGATGATGATGATGATGATGATGATGATGATGATGATGATGATGATGATGATGATGATGATGATGATGATGATGATGATGATGATGATGATGATGATGATGATGATGATGATGATGATGATGATGATGATGATGATGATGATGATGATGATGATGATGATGATGATGATGATGATGATGATGATGATGATGATGATGATGATGATGATGATGATGATGATGATGATGATGATGATGATGATGATGATGATGATGATGATGATGATGATGATGATGATGATGATGATGATGATGATGATGATGATGATGATGATGATGATNTTATTATTATTATTATTATTATTATTATTATTATTATTATTATTATTATTATTATTATTATTATTATTATTATTATTATTATTATTATTATTATTATTATTTGTATTATTATTTGTATTATTAGTATTATTATTAATTCGATAAAAGATACTATATATTATAATAGCTTGATTTGAAAACTGCATTTGTGTCGGTAATAATTGTAAACGCTAGTGCTAAAATAATAATTATTCAGATGTTATTTCGTTTTGAATGTTCATGTTGGAATATAATATTAATTAATTAAGGATTTTTATCTTTCAAATGGGCTTACTTTCTGATAGCATTTGTTTACAAAATGTCAAATTTCGAACTTCATGGATCAAATAAGTTTGAGCAGTATTCGACTGTAACTAATGCACTTAAATGCTTTAAAAATAATTAAAGACACACTGTTGGTCTTGACATTATAACTGCATGTGTGTGCGGAAGTGGAACAGTAAAGGTTCTTCTACAGTGCATGTGGTATATTTTGATTTGAGTGCTCAGTGAATCTACATGTATTCAACTTAATTCGCGCTAATCATTAGATCATAAGTACGATATCCTTATTTATGTCAAATAATGGTGCAATAAGTTTCGTTTTTAGCGGAAATGTTTAGATGACGCTGAACTGCATCAAAACATAAAAAAAATAACTACACCTTCAAATCAGAATATTTTTGTATAAGGTTTCAAGGCCACATTCTTTGTCTGTATATTACTAGTTAATATTATTTTATACTAAAATGCCCGGTAGTGTTGACCTTCTCGTTTACATAAAGATAGCTGCTTTTTTTTTATTTGTCATTTTGACAGAGAGATTATCCTTGTAATAGTAAAACTGAATTGTCCGTGACTCAAATAAAAACATGTAATAAAGATCAAAACAGCTTTACATACAATATAAGGTTAAAGCAGCGAATTTCATGTAAAATAATCATTTCTGAAAGAAATGTGTTTATTTGTAAAAAAAAATGAGTTTGGATTTGTAGAATTCAAACCACTAGTGCATTTAAACTAGCTTTAATGATAACAATAAGATAAACATTAACATAAATATAATGATGCGAATTTAACATACTACTAATTGTACAATTTCTTTGCGAAATAAATGCCTGTGTTTTTCTATTTTGATTAACATAGCTTGGATAAACTAAAACACGCACTCGGTAAACAAAAAATAACTTGTTGGTTTTGCACTGTGGTGGTTTATCGTTAACTTCAATTTGACACAAGACATTCGTATTTTGTTGATAAACATGTCACAAATCAGGTAATGCGCGTGTGAAAAATTGAATGCCGTTTTCGTAAATAGGCTTAAAGGGGCAGTTCGCACTGGCTATTCAGGGACGACACTTTCTGCCTGAACTGGATTTTCGCTAAGAAGAGACTTCTCTTTAACGAGCACTTCCATAAAAACGAAAACTGTTGTCCCTGATAAGCCTTTGCGGACTGCACATGCTTATATTGGACGACACTTTACGCGCATGCATTACGCCCTGTTATCCGAGAGCGAGTTTTTTTGCGTTTTTTTCAAAAACATTTGGTAACTGTGTTAAGTGTGGATTGAATGACCCTGTGGGCGCGTAGAACGCGAAATATGAAGCGAAACAACAACACGTCAAGTTTTAATTAAACAGCAGTAACTCAAATGGTTGCACATGTGTACGACTTTAGAGTGTTAGCCTAATGTAAGCGGGTGTTTTTAAACATAGATGTGCGGTTGTAATATAGAAGTTTGTGTCATTCTATGTTCTTTATCAGACAGTGTTTAAATTCAAGATAAAAAGTCCCAAAACAATGGATAAGATAACCTTATGTACGACATGTATGTTCTAGATTGTGAACATGCTATCAGGCTTACTACTTAGAAATCTTCGATATCTTTTGCAATAAATGATTTGGCCCGTTTGATTTACTTCAAAGAAAAGCAGTCAGTGAAAACTAAAACGAGTTTGAAACTCCTGAAAAGCGTGCCTTTATAATGTAAAATAAAAAACATGTATAAAATTTAACAAAATACTCCATTTGTTCACAAATCCTAGATTTTTAGATCTATGAAATGGAATCTCAGTCGTTACTGGCTTAAACATAGGCATTGTCGCGGTTGATAAACACACACGCGCGCGCACTGGTACGCACGCACACACATGAACGAACGCAAAAAGGAATACTTATTTCCCGAAATTCCATTTATCTATAGTGATCGCTATTTATCGATACTAAAAACAGAGTGACAAGAGTGTCCGATATTCAGGTTATCGACCGGGTTACGCAAGTTATGAAAGTACGATTTATTCAAAAGTTTATGTTAATCATTATCGGTATGTCAGGTTATGACAACAAAGAACGATAAAGATAGCGCACATGAATGTGATAAATGTGCAAGGTAGAAATCGTCCTGTATAGTTTCTAAGTGACAGCAGTTCTTTCCATTTTAATTTCATGTATCCACTCATCACACTGGGAATTAACTTTCATATTTATCCGTTGCGAAATTGTTATGTTTAATATGTTACGAAATCGTTTAACCTTATTAACGTAATGATCGATCCGCATAATGTGGGTTTAATTTTGGTATTATTTATTTTAACAAAGTTCTTTTAACATAGTTTTTCGTAACCTAGACATTCATCGTTTACTTTACATTAATTCGTTGTAAATAGCAATGCTCGGAACAAAATCTTGGCTTGGCCTTTTCAGTGCACCAGCCTCGCTATGGGCAACAGGGCGTGTGCGTTAAGTGTCGTCCCAAGTTACCCTGTACAGTCCGCATAGAGTTATAAGGTAAAACACTTTCCGCTTTAAAGTTATTATTTGTTCAAACGAAGTCTCTTCTAAACAAATATCCAGTCTCGGCGCAAAGTGTCGTCCCTGATAAGTATTTGCGGACTTATTTTAAAGTAGTCAATTCCAGTCAAAGTTTAGAGTACAACAACCTCAATATTTCGTTCGCTTTATTTGATTTATAAAATGTATACTGCCGCTTTTTTAATGATGTTACTGTATATTTGGTAATTGTTTAGAGTGGACTGTGCCTTTAATTTTTCCAACAACCAAAAATCGTGTACTAAATCAGTGTTATCAGGTCACGCTTGTCGAGTGCGGTTAACAAACCACATACACATCGAAGAACGTTGTTGTATATCTGGATCTGTTTTTGAAACCACAGCTCAAAAGATATTAGTAAAGGTCCGAAAGACTGCAGAGTGTTTGCTTTAAACATCTACATTTAATATGTTTTCTTTAAACGCCCAGGTAGTTGTTCAAGTTTCTTACAAATGTGCTAATGGCTCACATATTCCTTAATGCGTATGACCTTGTGGAGGTTCAGTATGTATTGTCCTATATTGTACAGTCAATTGGTCACTTGTCGAAAATAAAAGACCAACGTTACAAGACATGTTTTAGTTCATGATGCGATTTTGTATAAAACGTTTTTTTTTTATATCATTTCGACTGTGTATTAACACGTCTATTAACAGAAAGTCGAATGCTATACAACCAACACAAATACAAGTATTGAAGAATTTAGTCTGACTTATATGCACTTGTTTTGTTAAATCTTTACAATTTCGTTTATAAAGCAAGATAATGGAAATTTGGCTAACCCGAAATGTAGTAAGGTAAACATTCTATGTTCCCGGTTTAATAAGATAGAGGGCTGATCCGATGGATTTACCCCTCTTAAAACTATCTGAATATTGCAAAGACCGAGTTTCGATGGACGAGATTTACCCTTTTCTATTCACTTATGAAGCCGGATGTTACTAGCTTACTGTAATTTTCGTTAAGGAAGAAAGCTCCCCATGCATAAACTATCATATCGGATGATTACAAAGTTTAAAGCCCTATTACTACTCAAAATCAACGAAACTTTCGTACAATCTTTGGTAAAATAAAATTAAACTATTAAAATCAGTTCTCCTTGTAGCAAAATCAAAAATGCCAACGCCAGATAGTGTCTGGTAACATGGATGTTTGTATATACAAAATGCTCGTTTTCATTTTTGTGTGACACAAATAATTCCATTTTAATTTCTCGCAAATAATTATATTTATACGACAATTGAACACTAAAATGGTACCATTTTAGTGTTCGAGTGTCGTATGAATATATATATTTGCGGGAAATTACAATGGAATGTACACAAATCTATGTTACCAGACACCATTCGGCGTTGAAAATTTTGCAATTGCTATAAGGAACACTGATTGTTATTTGTTTAACTTTATTTTACAAAATAGTGTACAAAAGTTTCGTTGATTTTGAGTAGTAATGGGGCTTTAAGAAGTCTATACGTAGTGGCACTACGCTTTCATAATCGGTTCACTTTTGTTACGTATTTCCAACTCTAACGCGAGCTACACGTCTATAATCACCGTGTAGTTTTGTACTATTTCTTGAAACGTTGTACGGTAACCTTCATAAAACTATTTGTTTCGATTGGTTAACATATTTGAAGAGGACAAAACATCAATTCTACATTGACTGTAAAAGAAGAAAGAAGTTTAAACATGAACATATACTGTATCATTTAAAGTTTACCCAACCCACGAGTTTAAAAAAAAACCTTTTCAAAGATTTGAACTTCTCTTTACCTATTTTATTGTTCAATTTGAAATCGATGTACAGCTTTATTGCTTTACAATAACTCAATTACCTAGAACTGCCTGTTACTGATTTTGTTTTCATATTAATTATATTTTCATCTGGAGGGTTTTTGTGACAAGCAAGAAGCCTCGTGCCTGTTAAGGACACACTTTTCAAATTCCTGTTACCAGAAATTGACTCATCGTTGTATCACTTGTAAAGTAGAAACTAAATTCAGTAACCGTTCAAATAAATCACATCAGATAAGATACTCCTTTCTTTCCAATCTGTCAACCTTACTTTCCGGTATCTTTGACTATCGTATTAAATATGGTCCAGGAAATGTGTATATCTAACCTTTTAAATAATCTAACGGTCACCCGCTATCACATAGATTAGTTGCCTAAATTTGACTAAATACTCGCTTTTAATGCTAAAATAAAATATTCTGAAATAAAACAAAAGCATACAAAATCAGAACTCGTAATTAAATTAATGCAGCAGCCAATGTTTAAAAACAGCCTTCTTAAAAGTCATTATTTGTTTCTGATTTCATTTCAGGTTGGTGTGAGGTTGGCTAAAATACCGTAAGTCAGTTATGTATATAGAATGAAATATTTCATCACATGCCTTGGCTACAATTCGCCGTAAATTGCCTACATCCAGACAGGTGTCAAAACACTCTCTGATGTGTTTCTGATATGGACTTCACGACACCTGCTTTATTTAATTCGCGTATGTTAATAAGTTTACCGAAACAATTTATGATCCAAAATAAAAATTAACGTCCACAAACGGCACATACCGTTTGTCCTAGAACGACGTCCACTATTAAGGAGAATAAAAACATAAAAGAATAAATGACTTGCAACGGTACAAAACGAAGTCGCTTTGACAGCACTGTCTCGCAGATGTCAGGCCTGTCGACACAAACACAGCTGACAGACCTTTCCGGATCATCACCAGACGACAACGTCTTCAATGTGAGACGTAATTGTGACCAATCCGAAACTAACAGCACCGCGAAAAATGGTTCGGCAATGCCGGAATTACCAAGTAATTTTAAATTTGACAATCGTTCTAGAGAGAAAATTGCTGCTACAAGAAAAGGATCCGCTCAACGAGTATCTTTTTGTATTGATGACGATGATTTAGTAAATGAAGAAATGAACGGACCTTACGGACAAATAGGCAACGGTGCTAGATATAATTATCAGCACACCAGACCAAATTCAAGACCGAGGCATTACTCTGAGAATAGTGAGAACGCAGTAAATTATACTGGATACAATCAACCACTTCACCATAGTGTGAGTATGCCTTACACACAACATGCTGTCGACTGCGAGTGTGCATCGTGCTTTGATAGGAAACAGAACATTATAAGAGAGCTTCTTCACAACAAGGAAGCAAAACTTACGTACCGAAAGTCATCCAGCATGCGATCATTACCAGATCTTCACACTAACGGAATCCCCCATCAATATCATGTGTCAAACCACAGGCGAATGTCGAAACCTCAGTTTGACACTGTCGTTAATGTGAATGAGAAAGGTGATGGGACATATCTTCATACAGTTTATAAAAATCCTGGTGAGAATAAACCCAGGAGTCTTAACTTTGGAGCTCTGGAGACTATCCAAGGAGGTGACAACCCGTCTACAACTTTAGACTATAGACCGTTGCCTCAAAGGCCTGGTGTTGACCAGTCTGTCAAGAGTAATAGTGTCGCCAGCTACGAAATGGTGCACATTTCCCAACCGCTTATGGACTCGCCAGTCTCTAGCAAACAGTCATCTAAATCCAGCAGGTCTGAGAAATGTTGTAACTTTAACAAGTTAACGGTCTTGGTAATTCTGAACCTTGTGTTGATATTATTGATCGTGTCCGCGGTGCCTGTCTACGTCAGTGAATTTGTTGGAGGTCAACCCGAATCGGCACTGGGACTGACGGATATGCTGGTCCAACAACAGCCACAACAAATGAACAGAACTTGCGTCAGCTGCAGTGTTCTTGACAAGTTTGATAATCACGAGAATCTTGGAATGGAAAAAATAACCGACGACTTATGTTGCCTGAAGGCAGATACCAGCTTGGTGGACTTCATAATTAAGGTAAGTTTGTTTAAAAAACAGATACGTACATGTGTATGACTGATGCAGGTACAAACTTGAGGGAAGCATATGTGTACTTACCACATGTTATATATACATTTGAATGTTTAATATCAATATCGTGGGTTACGTGTTATTAAGTCATATACATTCTGCACCACTTTACTAAAATGATATTCGTATATCACTCAAATTTCTATAAAAAGGTCGCAAAATATCATTTTATTCATTTTGTTATATTTACAATTGGTTGTTTACAGAAAACATGCACAAAAGGTATACTTTTGGCGTGCACAATGTCAAAGTCGACCATACTTCTGCTCATAATGCAATCATTTACTTCTTATAGATAAACGATGCTATGTTTCATTTTCAAAAGAAAATACATGTATTCAAAATTGCATGTCTTTATGTAATATCAATGCATACCAAGCTTTGCCTAAACATTCACAACATCTAAATAAATTATCAAATTGATGTAGTTGGTAATGGACAAATATTTTGTGTATCTGTTTTAGATGATAGGGGTCCCGTCAACTTCTATTAGAGGTATGCATGCATTTATTATGTCATGTAAATGCTAGCCAAAATACTGTGAACATTCTAAAGGCAAACAAGTATTCTTAATTAAAATATGTGCGAAAGAAATTTAAAGCAAACGACCGATTAATTTCGTGAATATTCTTAGAAATGATACTATTTGAGGTATCGAACTTTCGTAGGCTAGATGCAATTCTTGATAAAGAAAATGCTTTGATTAATTTCTTTCGTTCACAAAAGAGAAAATAAATGAATGTAGCATAGCATCTGTTATCTTAAGGGCTTGTATATAGACAAATGCCTGAGTTGTTTCTGCCTATTGGCGCAAATAGTTTTGTGAGACCTTTTGATAATCATCTGAACAGTCGGTAGGCGTTGTCGGTGAAACATCTTATCATACACTTCCTCGTATGATTCAACGTATGGTCTTTCTTCGAAAAAACAATTTCATGTTTTCATGTTACAAAAGATATGACAACTTTTTGGTTATACGTTGAAACAATAAGGGCGTAAGTTTAACTAAACGAGTATAACCTGCGTCCTTTAAGCGTAGCTGGTGTAAATTGGCAGTGGAAAATGCAGTATTGTTTTCCTAAACCAAGGAGCATCGTGACGGAAATGTTATATTTTAAACTTAAAATAAACTTAACTGTGTACTATATAACAGCAAGTTTCAATACAGTACAAGCTTTGTTTTCTTTGTAGCTGAAGACGAGAAGATATATGACGGTCTTCCAATTCTTCAACTCAAGTCTATGGGCTTAGGTATAAATTTGTTCCTTTGTGAACACCTTTTTTAAGATATTATATTTTAGTTAAAACTTGATGTATTGATTTACTCATCATGGTCGTACAAGATTGTTTTATACCTGTAAATGGCTTGTAAGTTAGTAAATATCAATGTTAATGTTAGACCGTAACCAATGTTTTAAAATATTTTGCTTATAAAAATAAACATTTTTCTGTAATGCTTTATATATGTGGTCATTTTATCAAGGATGATTTCGAAACATCGTTCGTATTATTAAGAAACATTGTCAGAATTCTTCTGAATACAATTCATGTTCTCTACCCAGATAACAGGACAGTTCGCTGGAATCCTCCTGGCCTCACTCGGAGCGGCTTGGCGTTGATAGAAAACCACACAATCGAGTTTAGAACAACTGGATACTATTTCATTTCAATAGAACTGGCTTTTAAGCCCAACAATCAAGGGATTCTTCATGCAGAATTTACTGTCTTAGGCAATCCAAATAAACATAACTCTAAAGATAAGCTGTTGCGTTCGCAGAAGGAGATACTGACAAATCAACCCAATAATAGTACGTACGTAAGCAAATGCAACTTTGTGGACCTTTTCTCTACTAGAAGCCATCTTTATGTTAAACTTGATGACATTGAAGGAGTGCAGGAAGAGGGAGGACAAATATTGATTTTCTTTCTGGGAAACTAGTCCGCTCTTGTAGTTTTTGGATTCTATTTCGACTACGTTGCGCCTGTGTGCATGATGTTTATTGAACGATAGTCAAAGCGTCACCAGTAGTTTCGCTATGATAAGTGGCGACAACACTACATGTTGATTGCGTAGTTATCTGGGTAAGTTCAACAGTTGAAACTAACCCTCTATCCGTAACAAAAAATAATATCAGATCAAATAAACAAATATAGATGTATCAAGCTCCAATACTGCCCGCACTTTAAACTACCAAACGCGAATATGCTTTTAAGTTCTTTGTGCTTATATTCCATGGACGTTGTGAGATGAAACTCACGCTTGTTGTGCATTAAGTATGGTGGTATATCGGCAATAAACACATTGTCCTGTTGATATTGACTGAACAAATCTAGCGGAATCCAACATTTTGGTCAAGCTTCGTAACACATGTATCTGAAACAGTTTGAGTATGCGTTTCCGAAATATGGTTTTAAGACAGGCAATAACGATAGTTGACACAAGACTCTGTGCCATTTTAGTCCACACAAGACTCTGTGCCATTGTAGTCGACCCAATAATTTGTGCCATACAAGTCGACACATGGCACTGTGCCATTTTAGTTGATTTAAGATTCTCTGCATTTAAGTCGACATACGACTAAACCATTGCGTGTTCTAGAACTTTGTGTGAAAATCGGATATTGAACACACGGAACACGTGTCAGAAAAGGTTATTGTAGAATGTTTAACTGGCTGCAGGTTTTATCACGTGACCCATGGGTACCGCTCGAATGACCGGTTCCATACATATTCATTATATTAGTCATTGTATAAATTATATTGAAATGATTTAGGTCAAAAGGATGGTTTAGTATGTTGATGTAACACGATTTAAACAATTTGTTTTTGTTAATGCAAACTGCGATGTGCAAACATTGTAGCAAAACGTCAGATTGTTGTGTCACAGTTTCTCAAAACAAACGAATACTTTTTGTTCATCAATTCATTCGGTTTTGCTCAAATGTACATGCACACGTTTATAACGTTAGCGCTAAAACACACGCTCATCAGCCATTGCACTGTTTGTAAATATATGTATAAATAAAAAATTAATTTATTTAATTAGTGCCTCAAATGGGTTGCTTTAAACCTAGTTCAAACACGCCTGAAATTCATCGTTACTGCTATCCTAAATTAATGTTTATATTTCACGCTGAAAGATGGAAGACCTTCTTTTAAAACATAAAAATGGTCGCTGTTTCTCAACATTTTTAATTGGTTCCGTATAGCTACGCTATGTGAATATAGTTAGTAAATATTCATAACTTATCGAACCGTTTACCATGAATATGCAAAGGCTGCATAAAATGATACTCATTTGATGTACGAATGTCGTCTTAACGTCATTGCACCATACATACTGGTTTTGCTCAAACGCGCTCAATAGTTGGTAAATGTTTGCTCATCATAGATACTATAATATTGATTATTTTTTGTAAAATTTATTTTGTATTCGATGTGATTCAATATTATCGATAAAGGGTTGATTAAGCACATATATATTGTGGTAATGTAATCGAATATTATTTAAACATTTTTTTTGCCATGTTATCTTATTTTAATTTCCTTTTAAATGTGAACAATTAAATAAGGCATAGGTATTTTAATTGCAAATATCTCATGTATTGTACAATGCAGTGGATGTTATTGTTAAAAATGTTATTAAACATTCTTTAAAAAGTAATATGATTGCGTTTTACGCGCAAATGCTTTTTTAATTTTTAATTAAACGAGTACACTCATATAAATATATCATAAAATAATTGTTTGTAAATCTGTACTGTTTTTGTGCTAAACGCATGTGCAGAAATACTACAAGTTGGAACATAAATAATCAACAGTACATAATATTTCTACTAAATGGGTTAAAATAATCTTGAACAAGAATTAATTAACATTACAGTTTAAATGTATAACCATTTGAACATTAAACTGTTTTACCAAAGGATGTGTTAAAAAATCAATTAATATGGATATTAAATATTTATAAAAAAATATAATCGGAAGAAATACAACACTTCAAATAAGAGACAAAACGGGTCAACGTAAGTAGTTGCAATAGTTTATATAAACTTATTTATGTTTACTTATCCTACATGCATTACATATTTTTGCTAATTCAATGTTTTTAAACATTGTATATTGAACCTAAATATTTATATCAACCCTGAAGTGTAAGATAATTGAACTCCACTAATAAATACTATGTAAATCATAGCAATAGCATGTGTTTCGATATTGATTTGAATGTATTCAGAACATATAGTTTAATTTATATATCATATAAACACGATGACGTACATTAAAATAACCCTAACACGAATTTTGGCTGTGCGTATTTCTTATGGTCAATTCTTGAAACTATGTTTGTCTTTATAATATACAAATATATAGTGAAAATATTCAAACAATACGTTAACCGTATTAATGAGGCATATACATTTAAATGCAAGTAATGAGCTTCTATTATTTGGTCGTGTACTCTTCCTTTTTTAGATAACTTTTACTTGAGTTGTGATTTTAATATGTATATTTGTTGTTGGCTCAATTTTATTTGCAACACATTACTATTTATTTATTTATATGTAAAACTATACATTATAATTTGCAAAGCTATAATTGTTAACTGTAAAAAAGATGTATATATTAGATTAAAAAATAAACAAGAAGTATTGAATAGTGTGTGTATTTACTTTGTACCAAGCTGGACTTAAATTGAAGATCTTTGAAAGGTTATATGTATTGTTTTAATATGGACTTTACTCAAATTGTATAACATAATTTAAAAGTTAATATATTATATATTGAAATTAAATTGATCAAAAAAATGCAGATGTCCTCAAGGTTTCACTGAATAGCTCTCAAAGACTTCGCATGACATCAAATTTTCAATTTCCAATAAGCACACACGGGTACTCTTTTATGTTTTTATGTGTCATGTCGTTTTTATTTGATCGACCACGGGGGGACTTGATCATAGCTAAACAGCTTTTCACTGTCAATATTCGAGATCTTGTAGAATGCTCAAAATTATTTTGTACGTTCAAGTTTCTTGAATGATTACAACTTTGAACTTATGACCTTCAATCGACATACATATTTAAATTATTTTGCTGTTCTGCCATGTCCACACGAATTCGAGATTCGCTCTGCATTTAATATGACACAAGATTATGAATCATATTAGAGTAACTTAACACTTGTCGTTTGACATAATTTTCCATTATAAATATGCTTTAATATTGTGCGATTTACTTTCTCGTGCCCTTGGGTAGTTACTCAATAGCGGTAATTAAAAACTGTGTTTGTTAGGCTTCGCATTTGTCATCGCGTGAGTCATTGTTTTTGTCAAGTGGGTATTCTCCTGCCTTGGTAGAGGCACTGTCAAGAGTAAAGCACTAGCTTTGATCGTTGATTGTCAAACACCGTGAATTAAAACTATGGACATCACACTCTTATCTTGGATGACCGGTTTTCACACATTCGTTCAACTTGGCTGTATATGGGTTTCGTTATTTCCCTGTTTAAAAGAAATCTTAAGTTTATTATTTCCGGATGAATATGTCATTATTTCTATAGGACTACTATTCTCTTTATATTAGGACATATTCCATTTCAATTTCAAGTGCGTCATCACGTGCAAATTGTCCACAAACGCTGTTATCCATTATTGTTCTTGCGAGAAGGTGACGATTTATAACCGTTTAGAAGTCGTTCTAGCTTGTGATGAAACGGAACGACTTAAGTGGGTTTTAGGCCTGAAAGAAAAATTAGTAACAACTTCAATTTAAAAATAAACTGTAAACAACAATAACACTTCTGTTGTTTTTTTTTAAATACCCCTGTCTTTTTTATTTTATTTATTCCAATGTCACAAAAAGTCTGCTGACATTTTTGCCCATCACAATTAATTAACAATAACACGCCTGTAAAGCATCCGTCTGAGCCGTGACAGGTTTTTATATAGACTTAATGAGGTAAACTTGACAAAATGTTCACCGATAAAAATACTAAACAGAAGACATTGCAATCAATGCAATAACACTGTTTAATAGAACAAAAAATGATATCGTCTGTTTTCAGAAATGGCAATGCACTTTCGAACATATATGGGGCAGTTGTTAAACATAAACTTATAAATAATTGAGAAAAGTTTTGGGGTTATGAATAATAACGAGAAATACGGTATGTGCTTGGGTATGGAATCAGTGTCAATTTCAGTCATCGGTCCATTAAGTTTTCCCAATATTCTGAGTGCATTTGCTAGGCTAAGCTATGTAGGGACTGTTTGTGTTGTAGTCCGTGGTTTAAGTAAATATCGAGTAGGTGCATGTAGGTCATTTCATACTTGAAAAATCTTATACAGCCATTCTAAATTATTAAACACATATTCTTAGACCAGTAAATTAGATGAGAAAGTACAACCATACTCACAGACAGGGTATCTGAAATATCAGCTTTTTATATTGCTTATCATACATTCCATGCTAGTTAGAATGCAAAAGGAAAGTGGCACAATACTTTAAATATTAAGCTCGGGACGCATGTTTGATTGTAAAAACGCTTGGCGGCTCTTTTCAAACGCCCCAGTAATTTGCACATGTTATGGCCCTGTTGTGATTTTTATGGTTGTTTTGGTCAAATATGTACATGTATCATATCTAATCTTCTATCAGTTGTTTATTCACAAAATGAGATGTTCCAAGCTATAATGAGGACGAATTTGTGTGCAACAAAAACTCTACATATGATCTAATTTTAGTTTTTTGGATTGTACTTATTCGAAGATGTGTAATAATATTTATCTAGTTTTTCGTTGGTACTTATTCGGTGCATTTGTAATACAATTATTTTTGAAGTACTAATATAATGCATGTGCAATTATAATATGTATATTTTATGTTGGTGCTTATTTTGATGCATGTGTAATAATATGTATTGTTTATTAAGTACTAATATAATGCATGTGCAATTACTTTATATCGTTTCTCTAGGTTCTAATGTAATGAATGTGAAATGATAATATATAGTTTTTCGTAGGTACTAATATAATGCATGTGCAATTATAATATTTAGCTTTGTGTAGGTACTAATATAAGGCATGGGCCATTATAATATCTAGTTGTTATAAAGTACTATTAGGGTGCTTGTTAAATAATGATTACTGTTTCTTTGTTACTTATATGCACTAATGGCAAGTTTGCGTCCGCAATTATTTTATATAATTGTATACAATTATAATATATAGTTTTCGGATGAACTGTTATAATGCCCGTTACTATATCTAGTTTTTCGTTAGAAATAATATGATGCACGTGCATCAATGGCTGGTTGTTTCGTATACATATATTTCAGTCCGATGCATATGCATGATCATCCGGTAGTTTATATGAACTTTTCCATATTTAAACATTAAGATAAATAACGTTAAACCAGTCATAAACAATGGAAAAAGCAGTCCCGATCGAGTGTGCAATATTGTAAAATATAGTTCACAGTTAAATGGCTCAAATATGTACCAAATCATTGAAGACTAGAAATAAGTTTTGAATGTTCATGAAATATCGGTAAAAATGCAACGTTTCATCGTACCGTATGTGTTGCTAATACCACATTGAGCTAACGCACGCAAGATTTATTTCCTAACCATCAGAACTGGTTATTTACCAATAAAGAGCTATACATCGAAATTAATTTCTTTATTAGATTGTGTCAGTATTAACCCGGTTCATTTACCTTGCGTAACTATATAGTGCTCCCCCTATGTAAAATGACTACATTTTAGATTATGTTCAAGTACAGCGTTTAATTTAAGCTATTTGAGTGTTTATTTTTATATGACATTGTAAATACTGCCTTAATAATATCAGCTGAAATGGATTGTAAAAAAAACTGTTCTTTTTGAAGAAATATTACGTTTCCTTTACCAGGTGAGATACAAACCCTGTTTAACTACAGCCAGTATCATGTTACAGATGTGAGCGTGAAACGCATACACTAGCATACAATAGCATGCGAGATACAAACGGAGTAACCCTAATAGAGATCGCTTAACATTTTAGAAAAAAAGACACTAAAGGGACTTGGTCGCATATGTTGGTATAATGTAAATTTAGCTATTCAATGCCTATTCAATGCTATTCAAAAGTGTACACAAGGGAGCTAGGTACTAACACCAGGAACTTATACGTAGGACGTAGAAAAAAACACTGAAAATACATTGTCGTTAAAAAATAATCATCACATGAAAAAGGTAAAATTATTAAGCGTTATAAACACGAAACGATTGCATAAGTTTGACCGGTTCTGTGGTATTCGTTTCATTTTATGACAATGCGTGGATCTTCTTAGCCAATATCAAAACATATGATATATTGTTTTTGCCTTTACCTTTCCAATGTGGTGACCCCAGTTTTAAGAAGTTGTATGCTTATCATCGTGTTGTATGTATTGTCATTTTTTTTCAAGGAAATTTGTCACTTGACTTAAATAAAAGACTTCCGGAGATTTACAAGAATTACTCTCCTGATGATGTCGCAGGAGTTTCGTTAAACCTGAAAAACGTATAGTGCGCCTTTAAAGAGCCGAAATGTACTGTTTGAACTGTCGAAAGTAAAATGATCTGATCGTGTCGTATGTTTAGTTGAATAACTTTAAATAAGCCAATACACGCAACCGATATCAAACATAGCTTAGGTGTTTTTATTTACAAGGTGGTTTGAAACAGGGTAGCCTATGATACCTCTTATTAAATTTAGTTTTTTTCGTTTGCATTGTCCGCGAAAAAGTATACATATAAGAAAGAGGGTATAACTCGAGCGAACATACTCAGTCCGCAGATTTATGTTTTTTTTCTGAAAATAAACGTCGGTGCACTGGGTCAATAAATTTCCTGCGTTCAGAATCTGTGTAATTTCCTCGGCATATTCATCCATGTGGGTCATCTGTTATCGTAGGCTTACGTTTTCTATAAATGTCAATATGAAGCGATATACCTAATAAACTTTAAGGATGCACCTTTACCATAAGATATATTGGCAATATACACGGGTATTAATGTGAAACTATGACCACTTGAAACTTTTATTGAGATAATACTTTTCTACCCAGGAAGGAGATTACCCCGTTGAAGGTCTATCAATATCTCATGCTTTGCTGATTTAACCAAGTTTGATTTACCGCTTTTGGAAAGCTGCCAAAGGACATAATAAAGTAAACCGCATAGTATTAAACCGCAAAGCATATTTATACTGTCAAATTATGTCAGACGTTCGGTGTTTAGTTGCACAGATATGAATCATAATCTGGTTTCATATTAAGTGTACCGGTAGATTGAATTTCAAAGAGTTGAGTATATTGTAAAACCGCAAGGTAATTTAGGTATCACTTAAGGTTAAAAGCCATCAAGTAAAAGTTGTTATCCCTCAAGATAGTCTTTAAATATGTTTTGAGCAGTTTGCACAAGATAAATGACACATAATTCTTCCCAACTCTACATATACGTTTATATGATCGAATAGTAGTAAATTGTTCAAAACATCGCATTCTTATTACTGTGTATTACATATTCAAATATTTAACGCTAAACGTTCCTAACTAAACTATGTATACAATATAAATATATAACGTAAAGGTGTATAATGGTGGATAATGGAACCATATTTTAACTCTGGAAGCACCCCCGCCCCC
>VMBQ01008894.1:15550-35571 GCA_007657795.1 Dreissena rostriformis
ATTTCTTCATTTTGGCAGCCATCTTGGCGGCCATTTTGGATTATTTTATTTTTTTGAAACTGTAATTATTTATTTTATGTTCTTACATTATTGTTAAAAAAAGATAAAACAAAAGAACACTTAATTTGAAACAAAATAAAGCAAATACATAATGTGTTTGAAGAATTATGATGATTTCTTCATTTTGGCAGCCATCTTGGCGGCCATTTTGGATTTTTGTTTGTGTTTTTTAGTTGTAATTATTTTTTTTTATGTTCTTGCATTATTGTTCAACAAAGAACCAACAAAAGAACACTTAATTTGATACAAACTAAAGCAAATACATAATGTTTTTGAAGAGTTATGATGATTTCTTCATTTTGGCAGCCATCTTGGCGGCCATATTGGATTTTTCAAAATGCTCAACAATGCCAGAGTGGCATCCGATGGATTCTAAATCAGGACATATTGTAGAACACGTTTATGAAAAAACATTTTATGCGTACTATAAATCCAGGTTTTTTGCTTCACATCCAAACTAATTGGCAGGAGAGTGCGAAATACAACGCCTTTGCAGCAACGTTTACGACACTGATTTTTTATTCCAGCTTCATTATATAGTAATAGCAATCAATGAAACTTGCAACTTTGATATAAATTAGTAGTTATTTTCAGAGAATCACAGTAACTTGCCATTATTGTCATTTTGAAGATATTGACTAGAGTAAGTGTTATTCATTAAAATACCGTCCAATGTTCTCGTTTTCATATTAATTAGTAGTGATTTGCAAAGAAACACAATACCCTACATTACTGTCATGTTGACGACCACCAAAAGAGCTTCTGTTGTTCATCGTATTATCCTGACAAGTTCTCAGCTAGCTTCTTATAAGAAGTGTTTTTCAAAGAAACACAAATATCTTCTATTTTTGTCATTTAGAAGACCTTGAGTAGAGTTAGTGTTATAATGATTTAAATATCGTCCGATTTTCTCAGTTTGATATTATTTCGTGTTGATTTTCAAAGAAACAAATACCTTCCATTATTGTCATTTTGAAGACATAAACCAGAGCTCCTGTTACAATCTGATTATCGTCCAATGTTCCAATTTTGCAACTTATAAGAAGTGCCGTTCAAAGAAACGAAATACCTTCCATTTTTGTCATTTTAAAAAGATTGACAAGAGCTCCTATTATTCATGTAATTATCGTCCTATGTTCCCATTTTGCTACTAATGAGAAGTTGCGTTAAAACAAAACGCACAATGCCTTCCATTATTGTCATTTTGAAGACATTGACTAGAGTAAGTGTTATTCATTGAAATGTCGTCCACTATTCTAATTTTGAAATTAATTAGTGATGATTCACAAGGAAACACAATACCTTCCATTATTGTCATTTTGAAAAAATTGAAAAGAGCTCCTGTCATTAATCTAATAATCGTCCAATGTTCTCATTTTGCTACTTATAAGAAGTGCCGTTCAAAAAAACACAATACTTTCCATTGTTGTCATTTTAAAGAGATTGACAAGAGCTCCTATTAGTCATGTAATTATCGTCCAATGTTCTCATTTTGCTACTTATTAGAAGTGCCATTCAAAGAAACACAATACCTTCCATTATTGTCATTTTAAAGAGATTGACAAGAGCTCCTATTATTCATGTAATTATCGTCCAATGTTCCCATTTTGCTACTAAATAGAAGTTGCGTAAAAAAAAAACATAATACCTTCCATTATTGTCATTTCGAAGACATTGACTAGAGTAAGTGTTATTCATTGAAATGTCGTCCTCTATTCTAATTTTGAAATTAATTAGTGATGATTTACAGAGAAACACCATACCTTCCATTATTGTCATTTTAAAGACATTGTCTAGAGAAAGTATTATTCATTGAAATGTCGTCCACTATTCTCATTTTGATAATAATTAGTTATGATTAACAAAGAAACACAATACCTTCCATTATTGTCATTTTGAAGCCATTGACTAGAGTGACTGTTATTCATTGAAATGTCGTCCACTATTATCATGTTGAAATTAACTAGTGATGATTTACAGAGAAACACCATACCTTCCATTATTGTCGTTTTGAAGACATTGATAAGAGCTTCTGTTATTCATGTAATTATCGTCCAATGTTCGCATTATTCTACTAATAAGAAAATCCGTTAAAAAAACACAATACATTCCATTATTGCCATTTTGAAGATATTGACAAGAGCTCCTGTTATTACTCTAAGTATCGTCCAATGTTCTTATTTTGCTACTAATAAGAAGTGCCGTTCAAAGAAACACAATACCTTCCATTATTGTCCTTTTAAAGAGATTGACAAGAGCTCCTATTATTCATGTAATTATCGTCCAATGATCCCATTTTACTTCTAATGAGAATTGACGTTCAAAGAAACCAAATACCTTCCATTATTGTCATTTGGAAGACATTGACTAGAGTAAGTGTTATTCATTGGAATGTCGTCCACTATTCTAATTTTGAAATTAATTAGTGATGATTTTGCAGAGAAACACCATACCTTCAATTATTGTCATTTTAAAGACATTGATAAGAGCTCCTGTTATTAATCTAATTATCGTCCAATGTTTCCATTTTGCTACTTATAAGAAGTGCCGTTCAAAGAAACACAATACCTTCCATTATTGTCATTTTAAAGAGACTGACAAGAGCTCCTACTATTCATGTAATTATCGTCCAATGTTCCCATTTTGCTACTAATGAGAAGTTGCGTTAAAAAAACACACAATACCTTCCATTATTGTCATTTTGAAGACATTGCCTAGAGTAAGTGTTATTCATTGAAATGTCGTCCACTATTCTTATTTTGAAATTAATTAGTGATGATTTACAGAGAAACACCATACCTTCCATTATTGTCATTGTAAAGAAATTGTCTAGAGAAAGTGTTATTCATTGAAATGTCGTCCACTATTTTCATTTTGATAAAAATTAGTTATGATTTACAAAGAAACACAATACCTTCCATTATTGTCATTTTGAAGCCATTGACAATAACTGCTGTTATTAATCAACTAATAATCAAATGTTCCCATTTTCTACTTGTAAGAAGTGACGTTAAAAGATACACAATACCTTCCATTATTGTCATGTTGAAGACATTGACTATAGCTGCCGTTATTCATCTAATTTTCGTCCAATGTTCCCATTTTGCTACTAATCGGAAGTGCTTTTCAAAGAAACACAATTATCTTTCATTGTTGTCATTTTGAAGGGCTTGCTAGTTGTTTTATTCAGCAACTAAGGTCCGCATATAAGCACACAATTTTAGTGCAATACCTGCATCAGAACTTAAGTTATTCACCGGAAAACTTGTGATTTACTCTTTTTACCTTAACCTTAACAAGCTAGGTATTCATGTGAGCTACATACACACTATATTTCAGTGCACTATCTCTATTTATAGTGAAAATATTGTAGAGAATTTTTTTTTCTGACCCGCTTCAAACATCAGTAATCTTTATAAAGCTTGCTATATCAAAAGTTTCAAATGTTTGGTCAATGAAAACTTAAGTTGCCGGAAGAAACCACCTGTTTGATGTTGTTCGCCCGCCCTTGTCAAAAAACTGGTTAAAAACAACAACACAAAGAAACATACTAGACATGTATTCTGAAAGAATGTCATCAACATACATTAATATACATTGCATTTTGTGTGTGTATATTTGTTTGCAATATCTGAAGCACAATACACATACAAAATCAACTTTACAAAAATGTCCATGTACAAATGAAGTTAAAGCATTTTATATCACCGACTGACAGATGCACACATATAAATCAAACCTAATAATACGACACATATTATTATAGTAATTATACAGATGTTGTTGTTACTTCCGATGAAATTAAATAACATTTATAAAAAACATCATTATATGTATTTTATCAATTAATACTATACCATCTATCATATATATTAGTGGGGTTTCTTAAAACTATCAGTATGGACTTATTGTTATTAAATGTAAATATTATTATTTTTGCATTTAAAATCAGCAACCAAAATATTCAAATACAGAAAAATCAAATATTGTTTTTAACACGTAAGGTGTGTGTACACTTTTGCGCATGTAAAGTCTAATTTAAATACGTATTGTGATGACAATATAAATTATTAAAATATGAAATATGGTCGATTCATGTTGACATGTTCGTATTAAAACAAACATTCATAATACAGTAATATTTGGACAATTCAAAAAAGTCCTAAAGAATGTGAAAGTTTCGGAAAAAAAATCAAGCTCTGAAAATTATATAAAATATACCATCATCTACATAATTAATATCAATAAAGCTGAGGGTTTAATCCATTCAGTAAAATATCAACACAACCATAAAATATTGCACGCCAGAGCTCGCAATTTGACCTGGTATTAATACAATGTGCACATATAAAGATAACATGTAAAATGCGCTGCAGTAACTAAACAATTCCAAATTTATAATACTTGTGGAATTATTTTCTCTGTAAACACCATCTAGACATAAAGAAGAAATATATTATCATTGATCACTTAACATCGCTTTACACATTAAACACACAATTAACCGTTTGAAACCACAAAAACACTTTTTAAATATATGTTTTTACATGCACATATCAATATGTTATGTTGTATAAAACGTTTGAAAACATCACTTTAACATTTGCCATCAAGGTGTGGATACCTCTTCATTAAATCAACCAGTTTTGCTGCATCTATATGGAAATATCACAGCAGTAATAACAATGAACTGTAACAAGTATAAATTTAATTATTATGGGTGACTCAAATGGTTTTATAATTTGAAAACAGGAAAACTGACGAAGTATCTTCTAGTATTTCATAATTTATAGACAGTGTAAGTATGATTTCTTTATTACAATAACTTACATAAAGCTTATAATTAAGCATGTATTTCTTCTTGTTTTTCTGCTTCTGTTGTCTAGCGCTAAGTAAATATAAAAGGTTTTAATTGATGCAAATTAATTAATAATATTAAATTTCCATTAATACATGCATACTCTTTTATAACATTTTTTTAGAAGTTTTCATTAACTAAAATATGTCAGTATAAAAATATAAATAAAAAACTGCCCTTTTAATGTGGAACGGTGTAGAAATGCACTTCATTCCACATTAACATTCTCATAGCTGTCCCCTGTTAAGGATATGAAGATTGTTTGCTGCCAATGCTTCATGTAGAAGGACATGCTCCACATAGGTTCCCACAAGGCTAGTGATGTAATGTTTGCTGCCAAATCTTCATGTAGAAGGACATGCTCCACATAGATTCCCACAAGGCTAGTGATGTAAAACAAAATGTTTTAACATTAAAGGAGTTCATAGGCAAAAGCAAAAACCTAGCCTAGTAGGTAGGCATTCACAAAGCTACTAAGGAAAGTTGTAACTTAAGTTTCAATCATTGTAAATTTTCAGATTATATTTTCTTTATGAAACGCAATGTTTTCAACATTCAAATTTATAAAACAATAATCATTTAAAGTGACAGTTCGCGAATATATATATATATATATATATATNATTAGCCTGTGCGGACTGCACAGGCTAATCTAGGATGACACTTTACGCATAAGCATTTTGCCCAGTTTTATCAGAACACGCCGCATATCTTTGATCGTGTTTATGTGTTTGTCTAACAAGTGTATAAACGGCATCTAGGTATATATTGCAATAATAATATATATATGTACCAATTTGAAGACGATAGACATATTGAACAGCTAAAAATTTCTTACTAGAAGAATATATAATTAAATAACAAGAACTATCTCCGAAAAAAGATAAACGGCGTTGCAGTTAATTATTTTTTGTTCGTGAAAAACGATCGTCTCTATAATAAATGAGGCCCACAATTTTTGCCGCATTTCATCCAAAAACATCTTAGTGAGGACGAACGTAGTTTTAAAAAGTTACTTTGAGGATGTAAACGCCCATGAAGACTGGTGTTGGTGAAACCAAGCTTGGCGATGAAGATTATTTGTGTCACTATTTTGGTCAATTGCCCTGTCCGCCAGAAAACCTGTAAACTCCGTATTTTAATTGGTTGTCGACTTGTACTCGTTTATGACAGTGCTGGCCGACTTTGCCTTGGTTCACAACTGGATTTTAATTTGCAAATGAATAGTTTACATAGTATACGTGTTATTGTTGCGAACTTGCAGCAACACCAAATTTGTCTCAAATATTGACATTTCGACAAAAGTAAGTTATTCTAAGCACAAAGCCGCTACCGACATATATACTCCTTTGAATTGCAAGGGGCAAAAATTGTGCCTACGTGTCGTATGAACAAATGTGCAAAAATAGTGGGGATGTCCCAACGCTCTACATTCGTTACGTTATACTACACAACAAAGACTGTCAGGAAGCTTATCACATGATAATTTAACACTTTTTTATGAATAAACAGAACGTTTTCTGTTATGCTTTGTTTCTGTAACTTTAACAAATGCGCAATTTCCCGTTATTCTTTCGGGCATACTTATGGGAAAATTTCGTTATAATATTTTTTGCTGTTGGTAATGGTCATTCAAGGTAAAATCCTGGGTGAGACAGTTACGCCGAAAAAAGTGAGTATCCAATGTCAATGGAAAAGCATGTTACCAGAGTATTGTTGATGTGAACATATTATGAAATCGTTAATAACTTACAGAATGTATGTTCACATTATCTTAAAGTGCCCGTGCAAGGATTAAACCTTTCATAGGCTTAAACTAGTTTCATCCTTGGTACTTCATTTCGGTCAAGTGGTTTGTTTACGTTAGTTTGCGATCATTACTTTCGGCTGTCCGCACTTCTCGGCTACTTAAAAGCACTTCAGGAACACGAGCAGTTTATAATTCGTTAATAAATGGAAATGATTTTAACTCTGAAAGGGATGATGTCGTTGCGGTTGTTAAAATGTATATTGAAAAGAAACGCAATTTGTTACTGCCTAGTACAGCCTGATTTTAGCAGTTCAATCATTACCGTCATAATCATGATGATGATGATGATGATGATGATGATGATGATGATGATGATGATGATCATTAGCGCCACCTCGGAAGTAGCATTGGCTCATTAACTTATACAACGCAAAAACAGATATGGCGCCCGTGATTACCGGCCGTGTAACATAGCGTTTTAAGAATAAACGTCTAATTGTTTAAAATGGGAACAAACCAATCAAATTATTTATGATTGATGACACAATGTAGAAGAGTATCGGACACAGACGTGTCTGTTCTGGGTTGGGGGGGGGGTGCACACGTCGGTATGGGGATAAGGAGGACGCACGTAACAGTATAGTGAACTGACATACGAGCATGTAAAGGGGCATGAAGCATGGGCGTAAGATTGAAATTATTACTAAATACGGATAGTAAACACAATTCCACTTTCATACTGACAAGCATTATGACCAGCATTAATACACCACACCAGGTAAAGAAAAATATTAAACGAGGACCAAAATATTTAGTAGTAAAAAGAATAATATCAATAAAATATCTTGTGGTGAAGGTCCAGTGCGGCCTCGAACCTGCAACACACGATGTTGCAATACCAGTGCGCTACCACTAGACCACGAAATCCCAGTATAACAATGCACAGATGTAAGCGTATTTAAGGTAACAGTGAACAAGGCATTTCACACCTTATCGTGCCTAACAAAAAGATCTTTTGTTCTCAAATCTAAAGGTTTTGAATGGTCATTATTTATAGTAACTGAAACATAACGTTCAGTTAGACGAACTTTAAAAAATAATAAAACTGTAAAATGCGGAAGATTAGTGAAACACGAATGTCACTTGAATACATATTTAAGATACATTTTAATCCAGGAATCATACCTGTGATAAAATAGTTAATTTGCCGTGCTGCCATAATTAAATTCTACATTTCTATTGAGAAACCCAGACTTATTCGAAGTATATAAAAAATATAGCCAAACACTATAAAAGGTAACCAAAGAGGTCGAAACCGTTATCTGTGTTACACACAGTGCAGTCCGTTATTGCGGATTTTTTAACTCTGTCCTGTGGACGGAGTTACCCGGGCTCTATGAGCCCCCATCATCGGGTACTTTTCGTGGTAGCCCGATGCTCCTATCTCCACTTACACCCTGGCCGGATGGTTGGGTTTACCTAACGGCTGCCTTTCCTCACCTCTCATGCTCGCTCCCGTCTCCACTGGCCGGATGGTTGGGTTAACCTAACGGCTGCCTTTCCTCACCTCTCATGCTCGCTCCCGTCTCCACTGGCCGGATGGTTGGGTTTACCTAACGGCTGCCTTTCCTCACCTCTCATGCTCGCTCCCGTCTCCACTGGCCGGATGGTTGGGTTTACCTAACGGCTGCCTTTCCTCACCTCTCATGCTCGCTCCCGTCTCCACTGGCCGGATGGTTGGGTTTACCTAACGGCTGCCTTTCCTCACCTCTCATGCTCGCTCCCGTCTCCACTGGCCGGATGGTTGGGTTTACCTAACGGCTGCCTTTCCTCACCTCTCATGCTCGCTCCCGTCTCCACTGGCCGGATGGTTGGGTTTACCTAACGGCTGCCTTTCCTCACCTCTCATGCTCGCTCCCGTCTCCACTGGCCGGATGGTTGGGTTTACCTAACGGCTGCCNTACGTCTTTATAATGTGATAGCTGATTTTTGTTTACAGACAGACAAATATAGACTCTACAAAGTTCTATAAAAGTTCACATATGTTCCTTTGAAATTGAAGTAAACCTACAGAACCAATAAACAAGATCACCATGGCTAAAAACTTCATTCCATGGAAACTTTGATAGTTCAGGAATCCCTCCTTTGTTGATTTCTGGAAACCAACACTGTCAGTTTTGCTCAATAGAATGGCTTGTGTGATGCCCAGTGCTTGGCAGAACAGCTTCTAAAAATGGAGAACCAACAGTGAACACAAATCTTAAAATTTGATAAATGATGCAGGCGTTTTGTAAAGTTTTTTGTTTAATTTTGAACAATCTGGAATATTGTGGTACGAAAATCCGACAGTGTTAGATTTAGGGGTTTTAGGCCTAATCTGTATATAGTGATATGTAACCTCGGCAAATTGAGATGCAGACGAGGTGTAAACAAGTTAAAACTAAGCTAAAATACAAAACAGTTAAATCGCAATATCGATACATTTTGTAAATAAACTTGTTGCTGAAGGATTACAACCGCAACTTACCAGATTATTGCTAATGATCACATGTAAAACTCCTGTCTGAGAGCGAATGCAAATTGTGTCACGAATTCTGACATGTAAACAGCACGTACTGTAGGGTGGCGCTTTTGAAATAACGCGAGAATACCGATGCCGACTATAATATTCTAAAAGGAATTATTTTTAAAAAAGCGTTTATTGATTTATGAGGATAATAATAACAATCAGAAATCGAATAGATCGAAGCAAATAAATTCGAAAGAAATCTGGATTTATGTAATACATTTTAGACGGGTTATTTTAACGAAAATTATGTTGCCGAAAGTTATCGCGTTTTGTAGTAAACAGTCTGTGGAATATGACTTGTTCCCCTTTACGACTTAAGGCCGGGAAACAGGCAAACAGGAAGAAAAACAAAAAATCGCATTTTGGCGGTCAAAAACATATAATACAATAATATAAAGTACGATTCGCTACTTAATAATCACAGCCATGACGTATTATTTCATGAGGAATGCATCTACGTGTCATATAGCGTTTGTCGAAGTGTCTATGTTGCTCCAGCGTCTATGATTTTCCATCGCGAAAATAGATGACGGCAGGAATTATTTGACTTGATAGCCTATAAGGTAATGTCTCTTTGTATTTCAGAAAATTGATACAAATAAACGGTCAACGCCCTTCGGGCTTTTGCCCGTATTAGTTTTTGCATGGATTATACATTGTATTGTTAAGGTTGATTCCAATCGCAATGCTTTGAATTGAACTGAAATGTGATGACATTCTTTTAATTCTTACTCTATTGACCATGCTCGCGTATATTGCAGCGTTTATAATGCTGAATATAATAATTTACTCAAAACGCGTCACTTAATCAGTACCGGTAGTTGTCCAAAACAGTATTAATATAAACACACGAAATCAATAATCTCACTAAGGTTACTCGCCCTGAATCGAACAATTTAACGATACACTTCTATAATAACAAGCTTATGCTTCAAAGCCGGTATTCAGCTAGTGCAGATTTTAAGTATTATATCTACTGACGATACAAGTATTTTTCAAGAACATGTTTTTGTTCCCAGCGTTTTTTTCATTTAAAAACAGTTGATTATCAATACCCACTGAATTCTCCCGTGGGTATAACACGTTCGTCCTTGAGACGAATACATATTTGACCAGAGTCATGCGAAAGTGGGTCTAATGTCATATGCGGTCAGCGTAGCTAGAGACCAGCCTGCGCATCGTAGTCTGGTCAGGAGCTACTCTGTTCGTTATAAAGTAAGGCAAAGTTTACTGATTTGATTAGCGGACAGAGTAGCTTTTGACCAGACAGCGCGAATGCTACGTTTGTCTGGCATATGGCCCATTTTTGCTGCTCATTTTCGCTGCTCATTTGTCCTAAGCACTGTTTGGATTATCCACTCCCTAGATTTATAACGATTTAAACAATCACAGCTAAAATCTTGTTTTTTGTTTTAATTAAAATTTATAACTTTGTCAACGTGTTGATTGAAATAACTTTTTTTAAAGGGCGTGTTCACGTTAAGTGTCTATTTGAACAAATCAATAACTGGACCAGTTGTATCAATTGGGGTGATACAGAAAATATGGAAATTTAAGGATAAACATCAAATGCTTCTCGCTGTTTGTGGGCTGTGTGATTCTTTATCGATAGAAGCATGTTGATCGCGATGACTATGTGATTAATCCCCGTCCGTATCAATTGGCCACGGTGTACGGGCCAAACCCCCTCCGGAAGAAACACCTTCCCTAAAAACAGCATAGCGGAAGAAACCCCTTTTCACATTTTGCATACGCGGTAGAAACACCCTCGTTAGTTTTGCATATGCGGCATAAACCCCCTTCCATAGCGGAACAAACCCCCTTCCATAATGAAATAATGTGTATGCAATGTGTATTCGCCACGGTGTACGGACCAAACCCCCTCCGGAAGAAACACCTTCCCTAAAAACAGCATAGCGGAAGAAACCCCCTTTCACATTTTGCATACGCGGAAGAAAAACCCTCGCTAGTTTTGCATATGAGGAATAAACCCCCTTCCATAGCGGAACAAACCCCCTTCCATAATGAAATAATGTGTATGCAAGATGTGAAAGGGGGTTTCTTCTGCTATGCCGTTTTTCATGGTTATTCAGTGATTCAAGTAGTGAGATTGTACGATTTTGTCAAATATTTATGACATATATAAAATGTGTAAACAAATTATTATACATATATTTCAATATAAATTAAAATAAAAGTTGAGAAGAACATGTGTCGAAAAATGCGAAATAAGCCAGATACTTAATTCTGAAATCGAAAATGTCTGTACAGACTTAAATTTTGTTTTACGGATCATTGTAATTTCCTGTAACGATATCTATTCATACGACACACCAACACTAACTCCGATCCTAATAAAATGACAAATACTTCGGTAATTCACAAATTCACACGAGCCGCACTTTTTCGAAGGTTAATAAGAGGAACCGTTCATCTCAGGAGTTTTTCGCACCTTCATTTAATTATATCACAGGTCATGTAATGTACCGGCTATTGTAGAATCAAATTTATTAAAGTTAGGAAGGGGGTTTATTCCGCCTGTCTGAAAACTGGAAGGGGGTTTGTTCCGCTATGGAAGGGTGTTTCCTCCGCGTATGCAAAATGTGAAAGGGGGTATCTTCCGCTATGCTGTTTTTAGGGAAGTGTGTTTCTTCCGAAGGGGGTTTATTCCGGTATTCATTGGCCACTAGGTTACTCACGTTTGCCATAAGGGCGAATTGCATTCGTCTCGAGGGCTAACATAATTGTTACACATAGTTTACTTTTAAATCTATGCAATAGAACAAAACACTGAAAATGCACTTTCGTTATTACATAATAAGACAATGTGTTCAATATAAAGGCATACGTGAGTGCTGCGAAATGCACCTGACAAAAATTCGGATCAAATCAAGTTGATTAATAATTGAAAATTCCGTACTTACCGCCACCAGAAGTGGTAATGCTGCTGCATATACAATTTGATCGTGATAGACTACTTGATGGCATTCGTGATAGACTACTTGCTGACATTTTATTTATAATTAATCTGCATTGAGTTAAATGTAAACTATTCGTTACGAGGTCCCCGAACAAACTGCCAAGAATCAAGTGACCGACTCACTAACAAAACGACGATAGAGCGAGTTACGATCATTCAATTTGGTTTGTCAATTGCATGTGCATGAAGTTCGTTTCCGCATGATATCTTGAAAATTTCTTGAACTATGATCATTTAAATTAATATGTTGGCTGCGTAATTGTAAAAACACGCGTTTTGATTAGAAGTCAACAAACAATGGGTTCTTGTAACTTAAAAACTATTTTCTCCATAGACTAGTTTGTTTACAAAGACTAGTTTGTTTCCATATACCAGTTTGTTTCCGCAATATATCTAGAGAACGGTTTGAACAACGATTATCTAAATCTGTATGCTGGGTTTTCTTGAAGAAAGGAAAAAGCTGTTCATGCTCAGATCATTATAAACTACTCCGTACAATATGTTGAGAACACTAAACGATAAAATAAATCGATATGCTGGTTAGTCAGAAAGGAAGGACGACTCCCATCGATTTTGAGATCAAACAATCAAAGTTTAAGGTGACGGCCACACAATAATATTTTGTGTTTACGAAATCAAAGGCAACAGGGGCATGCAATTTCTTTACAAGAGAACCAACCTGTTGCAAAATAACCCCGTTTAAAATATGCATAGATACTTGACGCAAACTGTGCGTATACGGGTAAGGACATTGCATACCAGAGTAAATATATATATATTTTATTTTTACATTTACTGCCAATATCATGCACTCAAACAAAAGGGCTTTAGCATTTACAGAAATGTCTTTACATGTAAATCGTTTCTGAATAATGTTCCATGCACTTCTTATCGGCGCTAAAAGCGGGCTTTGCCCGCCGTCACTATAGACAATCCCAGAAATTGATGACTCCCGGATTACCGCCCCTGAATACTCGCGCGCCTCCAAAACGGTACTGAAGAAAAAAACAGTGACATATATGTTTGAAAATATATGGCAATTGAAAAAAACAACAACAAAACAACAACAACCATATACAGTCGCTATGCGATCAAATACAAGTTATATACCGGTAATTCGAGTTTTTCATTTCACACACATTAACGTCCATGACCGCGGGTCGCGTCTTGTGTGTGACTGATGCATCCAGAATGCAAAATCCGGTGACCAAGGCGTATACGGTCTCCACGTCCGGTGGGACCGGACGTGACCCCGATATATCCGGTACTCGTTTACGTTATCACTTGACTGTACGGGGGACAGAAGGCGTCCGACTTCCAACAAAGAGAAAATTAAAAACGTCATGCTTCGCAATTTAGTTTGAATAGGTCCCTGAACAAAACAAGAAGGCGAAACGATTTTATCGAAGGAAGAGCTCGTTTTTCCATTAGTAAACTATTTATAGAACAAGCACATGCGCATAGTAACAAATCTTAGCAACCAATCAGAAGGGCCGATACGATGAGACTATGTGTACATCTGATATACATTACTACAGTGAGCTAAGTCTAGCCAGTATTTTGTCATAACATTGCCGACTTTAATGCAGTTTTTGGTGTAATGCCCTAGAACATATGTTTAACTATAGGTTGACACATAAAACAGGTGTGTTTTTAAATATTTTCACTTAAAATATTAAGATGTATTCATTAAGATACCGATACCACGGGTACACATGCTAGGAGGGTGCCAGCCATCGGGAACTTATCTTAATTGGATTGTGAAGTACGGTGTTTACTAATCTTTCATGATTGTTTCCCTTTTTTTAAAGCCGAAAACCACAAATTTTCAGCAAAACGATTGTTTGGAAAATAAAAGCGTTTCGTTGTTGCGAAATAGAAACTTGACATATTTGACAACTTTCTTTTTTCAAGATGACGGTTGTACACTTTATTTCATAAACAAACTTTTACAAAGGTAACTTGACACTTGTGTTTAAATAACCGATAGCTGTCATTCTAGTTGAAATAATCCAACTCCCAGCTATATTGACCCTCCGGGTCTCTGAGCTGTATGTACGTACTCATAAGAGCTCAGAGCATTCAAGAATAACTAGCTGTCATTCACGATTGTGTTAATTTTATGGTCGAATGGTAAGTAATTGGGCCACCTTTTAGCACCGGTGCAGGGACTTAGCATGGAAACTGGTAGGTTTGGACACTTAAATATTCGAGTGGCGCATGCGTATTGACATTAAGCGAAAAGTAGCAAAAAAGTGCTGGACAATTGAAAAATGAACAATAAACAAACTAACAACAACATGATATTTCATCAGGACAGTCCGAAGACATTTACTTTCTAATTATAGAATGACCCATTTGACCGCTCTTTTTCGCTTAGGCGCACCGGTAGGTTCAGACACCCGGATTTTGTGAAGTTGCATGAGGCTCTCGAAGGGGGATTTACATTGATTTAAAGTGTAACGGTATTAGGAGAGTGTCTTCTTTATTTTAAAACAATGAACCTGCCAAAATGGGCTCAAACGAATAATAAATACGTACAATTTTGATATAACCATGAGAAAATATATATAACACAAAGAAAGACAGACGTCAGTGACGTTTCCACCGTCTCAATTATGCCCAGCTGGCAAAAAAAGGACTTGCACCATTTTCGATAGAGACCCCGTGTCTTAAAATAATTTCTAACTGTGTCTTACTTCCCTTATCCTGCTTGATGTTCATGTATAATTTGATTATATTAAGATATCACACTTTACTGCGACATATTAATTGGCCGCTAATTGAAAAATTACACAGATAAAACTTCCCCATACGAGGCCTCTATTTTTATTTAAACCTCCTATTGGTTGTGACGCATTATCATATTATGATTGTCTCCCTTTGCGGCTTTCTCTCTCGGATTATGAGACAGACGATTGTTGTTGATTTCTTGATAAATTTGAGAGTTTTGCCATGGAAACCGTTCATAAATAGGTTCGTTTACGGTTTTTTCACACAGAATGTTAAATTATTATCTGTGTACAGCGCATGTTCTTGATTTTTCTAACTGGAATACAGCAGTGTATCTTCTTGTCAAAATATTATCAGAAGATTGGCTGGCGACGTCGCGTTGATAACTTCGATTTCACGTCATTTTTAGAACGTCCGAACCTACCGGACTGTCCGAATATTCCAGTATAGGGGCACCTGGTATATTATCTGAAAAGAGCTTCTGAGTATCAAGGGCGTCTTTACTGTCCTATATCCGGCGAGCACGCATTGGGGCCGCAGGTACAATCAACTGCCAACAAGAGAATCGTCCAGTCCGGTTCCCGTCGCAAACTGCCTGGTTCCCGCTTCGAAAGTAGCGAATGCTACAATTTTGTAGGCTGAGTTATTCAGTGTCGGACAGATTTGGAATTGTGACATTCGGCTACCAGAAATTAGAGTTACCAGTTGGTCGTTTTGTTCATAAACAATTACATACCCCAATCCGGAAACAATCTAACTAGGAATAGACACTTTTAAGTCTTGACTATTTCAGTTGTTAAACTGCTCTGGCATGGCAATCATCTCCTGGTTAGAATGAATCCCATCCTGGCCACTAGTTGCAATAATTCGAATTAGGGACTGTACGGACCATGGACCATACGGCCCAGACTATATGGCCCAGATTTGTGGACCATACGGCCCAGATTTGTGGACCATACGGCCCAGATTTGTGGACCAAACTGCCCAGTAGTCTTATTTATAAGACGTGCAAAGAATTTAGAGATAATTTTTATATCGTCTAAATTCTTTGGAACGTCTTATCGGCCAAGGACCAATTACGTGGTGGAAACTAGAAAGTTTAAATTTTTATCAATTTGCGTAAAATTGCAAATTAACATTACCAACTCATAAAGTTTTAGTTCTGCTTTAATTGCAATACAATCACTGACCTCTCGCCATGTTATGAAACGATTTAAATATCAACCAATCAGAAGAAGGCATTACAGTGTAACGTGTAACGTTGTCGATTAAAATCTACCTGTGGTACACAGCGAGCGAATTGAAAATTTGAATAGTGGTTTGATTTAAATTGCTCAGGCGTGCAAAATTCAGTGTGTCATTACATAATTCTTACGGAACATTAACGAGAAATGAATTATCTACACAGGTATGTAAATATTATTGCAATCCGTTGATATTAACTGTCTGATATCGGGGCTTGAATGTTGCGCACAAAATCCTTGCGCAACAATATAGACAAAGAAAAACTTTCCACCATGGTTTTGTTCTTTCCCCCGTTGTACGCTCCAAATATTACCCATATAAAAAGTAGCTTAATATTTGAGAGTGTCAACAAGTTGGACTAACTGCCCAGATTTGCTGACCATACAGCCCAGTTTTGCGGGCCATATGCAGCGATTTTTTTTTTGTCCTATTGGGAAAAGTACCCGTACCGGTCCAATTGAGAAAAATTGAGTCGTGAAAACCTCAAAATTGGGAAAAATCGAGTCGTGAAAACTTCAAATCGGGAAATTGGTGTATTTGATTTTTTTCTCCCAAATACTTTAAAATTGATAACTTAGTGTTTTCAAGTTGTCAATATTATATTTACCTAGGTTCAAGCCATAGAGCTGCATAGGGNTCTAGCACCTTTCACTACAGGTGCGAAATAAGTACCACTCGTTAATCTGGTAAGACTGTTTTCACACCTAACTGGCTGCAAGTTCGGGTAGACCCGATATACAGACTGGGCAACAGTTTTAATAGACATTTTTAATTGGCACTAATTGACAGTAATACACCAGGCCGCACGTGTGAACAGTACTCGAATGGTGCTTAAAAGGAACAGCAAAATTAAACTAAAGCATTCTTTCATTGACTATTATTACGCTAAAAACCGTTGAACACATATACCTTGATAATGTCCGTCCATATGAACATTCGAGTCAAGCTGACGTCCGCTGAACGTCACTTCCGGTACGCTTGTCAGCAGGTGATGATTATCAGCCGTCACGTGGAGGAGGCGACCCGTCGGTATCATAACGCCGACAGGACAGGCGACATGATCTTCAAGTACAACATCCGGTTGCGTCTCTCCGTTCTAGATGGCGTCAGAAACATGTACTATGAATTCGCCGCCAAGAAGGCAACCGAGATTGTAGAGCTGCAGCAACGTATTCTTGACGTCATCGACCCGCGTGACGTCACACTCGACGAGAGTGATTCTGAGCTGTCAGACGATGACATGTCTGTATCCTCGGTTACCGGAAGTGAGTCCGATTACAGCATTGAAACGTGCCACTGAGAGCGTCAGCATAGTTCCATTTTAAGACGTACCAATCGCACTCGGGCCTGGAATCGCCTAAGAAAGAATGCCTGCCACAGGCAAATGCCGGACTATGTTGTGTCCCAACACGTGAGCATTAAACCCGGATGATTACCACCTCCGCGCAGAGATTTGACACAATGGCTGGTACCTAGCATAGCTCAACATACCATTTTAAACGGGAGGTTACACTACACTTGGAGTTTGTCGGACGTCGAACTACTAGTGCCTCATATGCACGTAACCAGTGGCCTAGATGTGGACTTGCATGTCTGTCGCACAGTCCACTGTCAAAATACACGTGAAGAGTTGTGTATTAACTGTTAAGTTTGATTTCAACTTTTATTTTTGCTTGAAAAGTTTAATGGCAAACAAGTTTATTGTAAAACTTATGAAGCAAACGTGTATATTATATAGTTGATTATAGTTTCTCTTGATTGTTACAATAATAAAGTGGCTTTAAACAACTTTGTTCTGCTTTGACTTTATTCCAACGTACTGTTTATAAAAAAAATGTGAAGAATCTTAACTCCCCCTAACAAATAGCGAACTACAGCTTTTATCACATATTGAACGTAAATATGTATTTTATTGAGAAAACAAATCAAACTTAAGTTTTCTGTCGATATAAACCGGTTTTTCTTACAGTAAAAGCTTATTCGATGAAGTAAGGGCGGCGATTGTGCCCAAAGCCGATATTACACATCTATACATTGTTAAATCAAAGTACTGACAGTACTGGTGTGACGATGCTTTTGAAGAGGATGGATATAAAAGCATAAATTTAATTTTATCTACATCACCACAATTGTTTAATTTTTATTGCTTGTCAGTTATCCGCATCCTTAATTTAAGATTTGGCAAAGCTGCAGTGTACATGGACTTTTAGACAATCCACAGTTCTTTGTAAAACTTTTTAAGAACAAGAGGCATACTGCTGCAAAGGAGCCATTCATTTTTACATATGGGCACGAGAAAAAAATGTGGGTATGAAAAAATACGCAAAAAACAAATTTGGATACGAATAAAAAAATTGTGTACATTTGGGTACTAAAAAAAATTTGGGTACGAAAAACAAATTGGGTACGAAAAAAAATTGGGTACGAAATTTTTTGGGTACGAAATTTGGGTACGATTTTTTTTTATTAGGAAAGATGGGGTACCTGTAAGTATACCGGGGTACCCAAAAGTATCATTTGAAAATCGGTGTACGGTGAAGTATACTTCAACGTATCCGGGATACGGGGAAGTAGTAGCCGTGGGGAACTTGACCCATTCAGCTCCACTTTCAGTTCAATGACTTCGAACAATTTTGAAAATGTCACTATTCCACTATCGAACGGTACCACATATAAGTAAAGTTCTCTACTTTGTGCAATTAACATCGTATTCCACTGTTATTATCGAGCTTCCTAATAATTAAAACATTTTCTTCGGCATTTGCCAATTTTTGTTGTTGTTTCCCATATTTCAATGATAATCAGCGACGTAAGCCGATTGAGAAAATTTAGCTAACTCAATCCGAAGTATGCCGATTAAAAAAAAATAGCTTACTCAATCGGACTGGCACGGTCTTTTAGGTAGGTCGCTTTTGTGATTTTTTTTCATGGTATGATAACTGAAGCAGCATCTTCAAAAATTAACATTTCTAATATAAGAAATTTAGATTTTAATTTTTAATTTTCTCTCCTTATTTGTTTTACTGAACATAACGTATATGTTAAACAGCGGTTCCGTGGTATTATGGTTAGTACTCAAGACTCTGAATCTTGCGATCCGAGTTCAAATCTCTGTGGGAACTTAAAGGGACTTGTTCACGTTTTGATAAATTGACAAAATTGAAAAAAATAAAATGTTTCAGATATTCAAATTTTCGAAGTAGTTATGTTTTTTTGTTGTAAAGAAATAGTAATACTGAACATTTACCCTGCTCTAAAATATCCATTGAATGCATCTCCTGACGATTTAAAAACCTGAAAATTATAAAGCGTTACAAGCGCGAAACGATTGAATAATTTGGAACATTCTGTTTTTATTGTTTTATTTTGTGACATAACGAGAAATGTTGCTGTTCACTCAAGGGGTTAGTGGTTCGAGCCCAGGTGTGGCTTACTTTTTTCTTTCTTTCTTTATTTATTTTTTACAGGAGCTTTTTAGTTTNGTATGATAACTGAAGCAGCATCGTCAAAAAATAACATTACTAATATAAGAAATTTAGATTTTAATTTTTCATTTTCTCTCCTTATTTGTTTTACTGAACATAACGTATTTGTTAAACAGCGGTTCCGTGGTATAATGGTTAGCACTTAAGACTCTGAATCTTGCGATCCGAGTTCAAATCTCTGTGGGAACTTAAAGGGACTTGTTCACGTTTTGATTAATTGACAAAATTGAAAAAAAAATGTTTCAGATATTCAAATTTTCGAAGTAGTTATGTTTTTTGTTGTTGTAAGGAAATAGTTATACTGAACATTTACCCTGCTCTAAAATATCCATTGAATGCAT
>VMBQ01008895.1:13153-34803 GCA_007657795.1 Dreissena rostriformis
CGATGTAACTTTGGTCTCGAAGTATTTCGACGTTATCAACTCTGGGTATTTTGTCGAAGAGTACTATTACACATCTTTATTGTATGTTGTATGTTTGATGTAATCGGTAAGTTGTTTTCAAAGAAAAGTTTTGTTTGTAGATACTTTATACCTTTGATTTCGCTGATCGGACACTCTCCATCGTTTAACATGCGTGACGTCATACAATTCTCGATACAAACCACAGTATCCCATTGGTCAATTTTCTATACATCTCGATACAAAGGCTAACGCTCATTGGTTAAAATGTATCGAATTGTATCGAAATATTGGAGGCTGGTAGGAGATGTTAAGCGATTTCTTGGCTTGATGTATGTGCGCAAAGTGTCGACCAACATTTGCCTTTGCAGTCCGAACAGGCTATTAAGGGACTGCACTTTCCGCATAAACTTGATTTTCGTTTAGAAGAGACTTCCTTTAAACCGAAAAAAATCATAAAAGCGGAAAGCGTCGTCCCTGATGAGCTTGTGCGGACTGCACAGGCTAATATGGGACGACACTTTACGCACTCGCATTAAGCTCCGTTTTCCCAGAACGAGACTCATATTAGCAAAGCACGGAGTTCAGAAAAAGTGAGAATCATGGAAAGTGTATTTAATCAAATTTCGGTTTGTCTTTAAGCTTCAAAACATTCCGAGCATTTTGATACTGATCCAATTATGAACGACTTGATACTTTAAAGTGGTGAACATTACCATAAGGAGTTAAACGACTATAGTCGTTGGCAACAACACATTGATTCTATCGTATTTGAACCTCAACAATTACAGAGAGATGACAATGCCAATATTTTTTTTATCGTATTTCCTATATAATCAGAAGCGAGCAAAAAGCGTTCATTAAAGAATTCATTGTGTCATTTGTAAGTGTGTATCAATTATATATTTTAAAAAAAAACATTCCAAGCTGTATATCATGACAATAATGACCTCTGAATGCAAACTGACTGAGCATTCGTCCATGTATTTGTAAAGTGAGTGGTATACACTATACATAATTAGCGCCGATTTTATGGGTCTATGGTCGCACGGGATATAAAACTTAGGGCAGAGTAGAGTTGCAACAAGTTCTGCATTTCTCTTAATTGAAATTAATGGGGTGGGGCATTCTCCAACAATGGTCTTTAACAACTACAGCCATTCTTGATAGCTCATTCAATCAAAGCATAGCAATTTTTAAGGATAAGTTATGTTTTTGACTTGTTTTTATTAAGCACTTTTTTCATTTCCGCAATATCGCCGATCCAAATTTATTGTGTTAATATTGACATCATTATTTCGACATTTTATAAAAAAAAAATGTGATTGAGAGCAATAGATGAAAAACGTTTCATTTTCGTTGAAAACTTGAACCAACAGCAAAATGGTGCAATGTATATATGCACTCGCTAAATGTAAACTTTAGTAAAATGAATCTAAAATTGCTCTTTGTTGAAAAAATCTAGTATTGGTAAACTTAACTATGCGGTCACAAGAAGGAAAGAAACATTATGCTCATTAAAATTGACTGTTTTGGTGCAACAATCGACCCACCTTGTGGCCGACTTTTCTGAAAAATATATAAAAATCACTATAAGTATTTCAATGATAAAAACTTGTTTAGCTTTTAACAGCACTCTATCATGTATGCAACTAACATTTAATGTATTTTAATAATAACAAAACATTTGTTTCATATTGTGACATGTTTTCATACTGTGACATGTTTTGTATTGACATTTATCATCTTGGTGTTATTTCTACCCCTGCCAAGTGTAAGATTATTCCCAACTAATGAGGTTTCGTCCGGGTTTACCCACACACACACACACACACACACACACACACACNACACACACACAAACAGAGCACAAGGCAACACACACACACACACACATCTTTTAGTTAGGACAAAAGCGTTAGAACAATGCAGTCTATATTTAATAACAGTAATGCTTTCACGACTGTAGTAAGCTAAGGAGGTAGGAATATTTTCGGGTCCCCACATTATATGTTTATATAATGGTTTATTCAATATACAATAGACATACTGTCCATGAGTACACATTTTAAAAATATATACAAACTGCAGCCTCAGGAGTGCAAGGCACTCGACAACTTTGAAATATCTAGACAATTTACTGTCTCTTTTAATGAGCCAGTGTAAGAAGGATAATAAACTTACCAATACAATTGTCTGAGCACACCCGAATAGTGTCGTAGCTGACTGGTTTTAAGATCAGATCTGCCGATATTAGCCTGCCATTTTTCTCTTCGAGCCTGCGAGAGTTCTTTCGTAGTTTCCACTTGATAAAAACATACTTTTGGTAGTTCATAAAACGACTTGTCCTTCGCTCTGTCATGTCTATTCGAACAACTATACACTGCACAAAAGACAGGCATTTGTACTTTGTATTGATGATATTTTAACACAAAAATTTCGTCTTTTTTATTGATTTTACGCGTTACTGGGTTTTCTTTGTTCTGTATACCAATATGGCGGCAAGCGCTGTAAGCGACCTCATGCGAAGTGTCTCTATTTACCTGCGTTACTACACCTTTTTAATGCATTCTGGCAGAATGTCAACTACATTTGTGAATATTTTGAAACACCAATCGGTCCACGAAAAATTGGACACACTTTGTCTCAAATTTTAAGTATTTGGCTATTTCTATTTTGGGACAGTGTTAAAACGTCCATAAACACCAACTGTTCGGACTCCACCAAGACATGGTGTTTTCGTTTAATATAATTTCACACGTTACATAAGTTCTACCATTGACATTTCACCATCTGGTTTTGAAAATATGCGAATAGTAAACAGTTATATACACACCTAATTGTGCAAATATTTAAAAAAAATCTTCTTAATGAAGCTAGAACATGTGGACAACATACTTCATTAATTATAGAATTAACTTAAAAAATAATCATTACTCAATATCATTATTTATATAGACATAAAAGGCAACTATTTTCAATACGATTCCTGTTTTGTCAGACCAAGGTTCCACTTTAAAATTAAGCCTTCAAAATTGAAACTTCATCTTCCGAAATCTTGCTCATGCTATACAACCTTATTTGTAATGCAAACCCACTTTATGGGTCATTAAAGTCAAACCTATTTTTCTACCTCAGTCTGCCTACTAATAACTACTAATACGTCTACACATATTGCGAATGCGAACAATGTTGCTGTGACATAAGAGTAAAGCAATAATATAATGCTTAAACCATACATTTTATTTTGTATTTTAAAATAAGGTTTTATTCAAAGTTCATAAACAAGGAATATATGTGTTAAGAAAAAATTAATACTTCAACGTTTACCCCTGAATTTAAACGAGTACTACTTTGTACTCTTTGGTGACTTAAACGCAAGAACATCAGATCAGGCAGACTTCATTTTGCTTTTTCTTGGGAGAATCTAACAATACTTAGGGAGTATGAAGGCATATTATCCAGCTTATTTGACAAACGAAAATCGACGGACAAAGTAATCCATAGTCAGGGCCAATTTTATTACATTTTTGAATTTCTTACCATCTACTTATCGCTAATGGTAGACTAGGGAAAATAAAAATTATGGTCACTTTAAGTTTGTTAACGCCAATAGCAAAAGTGTCATTGCTTATGCCATTATGTCTACATATTTGTGCAACGTGGTTTTACATTTTCGAATCGGCGAGCGAACTGAGTCATGTCATTTCCCGCTAGAAATCAAATTTAAATGTAAAGTAGATAAAACCGCTGATATTCCTAACCAAAGGAAGAACAGCAAAAAATATTTCTTTGAACAAAACAGCTTAAGGCATTTCATGGTTTCTTTACAAGGTACGTTTACAAACGAGTTCATGTCACGGACACTCAGCTTTATGAACGACAATTCCATAAATATTAATAGTATCGTTAGTTACATTGTTGGTATTTTTTCAACAATGTTCAGCTGTTTGACTCAAGGAATCAAAATGCAAATTATCCACTCTCCGACCACAATGGTTTGACAAAGTATGTTGCGATTATAAACGGACTAAACTATCGTGCTTACATAATTTTCGAGTTAACTCTCCGAAACTAATATGATTCACTACGTTCAGGCGAAACAAGAATTCAAGGATTGTTGCAATCATAAGAAACGACTTTTTTATAAGACCAAGCTTGATGACTTATGCTAAAATATCAATAACCCTAAATCCTTTTAGAAGAAAATAAAGAACCTTTCCGGAACAAATAATACCGAAAATTTAATTGGCTCAGACGACTGGAGAGTGCATTTTGAAACGCTGTTTACGGCGAATGCGAATAATGGCAATATTCTGTCTGACCATAATATTACCAGTCACTTTTTCGAAGTTGAAGAAGAACTATTCAATAGTGAAATAACCGATGAATAAATTTTATTAAGGATAACAGCTCTTAATGAATCCAAGAGCCAAGTTCAAGATGAAATTCCCCCTGCATACTTTAAATATTCGCATACATTTATTTTACCAATATTAGTGCATTTATTTAACCAAATATTTAATACATCTACTTTTTTTCAACGGACTGGAGCTCCGCTATAATAGTTCCAATACATAAAAAGGGTGATCTTAACTCTCCTAAAAACTATCGAGGCATATCAATGTTATATATATATTTGGTTAATTGTTTACTAGTGTGATTAATAGACGGTAAACGTTCTATGCTAATGCGTTTGCAAAAATACACGAGAGTCAATCCAGATTTCGAGTTGGTTATTCGACAACAGATAACGCGTTCGTACTACAAACGCTAATTTCAAAAATATTGTCCAAAAAACGCGGGAAACTTTACCTAGGCTTAATTTATTTTAAAACTGCATATGACTCAATAGACCACAGTGTGTAATGGCAAATCTTACAAGAAGCTAACATACAGGGTAAACTTTTTAATATACTAAAGGCTATGTTCGAAAACGTCAAGGCTCGTGTTCAATGCAGTAATGGGTACACGGACTACATTGATTGCAAAATCGGTCTTAAACAAGGGTGTTTGGTCTCACCACAATTGTTTTCCTTTTTCATCAACGAATTGGTACAATAATTATTAAATGACGGCGTGAGGGGTATACACATTTTACCAAATGATGCTGAAATTGTACTGCTTATATTTGCAGACGATGTTGCTCTTTTAGCTGATACAGTTTTAGGTTTACAGCGCAAACTCTATTCATTGCACCAATTCTGAACGAGAACAGGATAACATGTGAATACAGCGAAATAAAAAATATGGTCTTTAGAAAGTGGGGAAAACTAGCAATTAAACAACGCTGGAGTTATGCGGGTACTTTTATTGACGTTGTTCAGTCCTTCACATACTTTGGTGTCTGCTTCTTTCCTTTTCTTACATTAACCAAAATGGCTAATGAAAACGCAACTTAGGGGAAGCGTTACTTGTATGGCATATGATCGTCCCTGTATAAATATGGTCAACTATCTAATTCAGTCTTTTTTAAACTGTTTGACAGTAAAATAAGTCCTGTTTTATTACACGGCAGCGAAATTTGGGGTTTTCAATAATAACCATGTATCGAATCGGACAACCGACACGCCTGTAAAAGGTATCTGTGTGTTGATCAAAAACATCAAATATCACGAGCAACTTCACAAATTCAATGTCTAAAATATTGGCTAAAAATAATAAGCATGCCCGACACCAGATACGTAAAAAAATGCTACAATTCCCTATTGAACACAAACTTAAATCTCAACTTATTTGGGCCAATGAAATAAAGGACTTACTAAACAAAAATGAATTTCAGTACATTTAAATTAACTAGCACGTCTCAAACCCACACCAATTTATAAATAAATTGAGGGACATGGTTTAGTCCCAATACTTACAGAACTGGTGGAGTATAGTAAATACATCTCCCAAATTGGAACTTATTAAACATATTATGTCCCAATACGAACATGAAGCCTACCTAGATATTCTATCTGTGCGCAAATTAAGCGCAGTTTTGCACAACTTCGCTCCGGAACTCTTCCGATAGAAATTGAAACGGGCAGATATCACGGTATAGTTAGAGAACAACGATTTTGCCCAATTTGCAATTCTGGTGAAATAGAAAACGAATAACATTTCTTATTAAAGTGCCCTGTATTGCATGACATACGAAAAACATATATACAACGTAAATTTTTAATAAAACCAAGCATACAAAAACTGTTTATAATGTTGTAAAGAAAAAATGACAATAAAACATTGTTAACGCACTTGAAACGCGAACATTAATTCTTGATCATTGATATAACCTTGTGATTTGTGTTTCCACAGGACTTAGCTCTGTTTTGAAAAATTGTAAAAGTGTACTTATTTCTAGAATGTAGTTTGCTACCGAGAAAGTCCTATTTTTCGTTTTGATATGGCCTACTACTCGGTATACCATTTCTGTCAAGTTATTGTAGGCCCTACCCATATTACCTTAATCCCGCTATACAATTGTATGCGTCCTATACGCAGGTTTCTAGCATTGTTGTACGTTATATGCAGGGTTTATACCATTGTATATTTACTCTCTCTCTCTCTCTCTCTCTGTATCTGTCTCTCTCTCTATGTCTCTCTCTCTCTCTCTCTGTCTCTGTCTCTGTCTCTGTCTCTGTCTCTGTCTCTCTCTCTCCCTCTCTCTCTCTCTCTCTCTCTCTCTATCTCTATCTCTCTCTCTTTCTCTCTCTCTCTCTCTCTCTCTCTTTCTCTCTCTCTTTCTCTCTCTCTCTCTTTCTCTCTCTCTCTCATAGTGTGTATCAGATTGATGTTAATATAACATGTTCGCTCTACTACATGCAAATGTTGTACAATGTTTTAGCATGCTATTGTTAACCATTGTTCACCACTCGATAATATGCTTACATGTTACGCCAACCAATTGTGCACACACCATTGTCTTGCATGGATTGTCATACATATGTGTCAGGGGCCGGAGGCCTATATGACAAATAAACAGAACTTGAACATAATTTTATATGTGATATTGTTTACACCGTACACCTGTTTAGCAACATGATTAACTGAAAACAGCGCAAACACATTTTGGCACAACAACCAAAAAAAATCATGACAAGTTAATTTAAATGTGTTAAAAACCTAGAGTGCTATTGTAAATTGAATAAAACAAAACACAAACGGCGGCGCTATCACAATCGTAAACATGGTAATATGTGTGTGTTTTCTATTAACAAATAAGCCTTTTACAATTTTCAGGGAGTGTTGTTAATTGTTTAACTACATTCACAAAAATGTTCTATTGGTATCTTGATATTTTAAAAAATTAAACAAAAAGCTTGCATTTTCTTTAGCAATGTATTATTCAAGGTACGACTAATTAAGATTTTTTTTTTGTATCGAATCAACTACGATAAATTTATATCCTGAACAAAAATAGTCTCATGGTTCCACTTTTTAGAACCCATAAATATAAAGTGATCAAGAAGAAACGTTGATACGTGTATGTCTCAAATTGCAATACAAAACAAAATGACAAAATAATGTTATCGTGCATAGCATGGAACGTGAGAAAACAAAACATAATGTTTTTTATGGATATAAAGATTAACGTTTCTCTTGAAAATGGTATATGGAAATATGCTGAATATGAACCAACAAATAATATTTACAAGACTGAAGAATACATTTATACATGGTCAATGAATACATGTTTATTTTATAGGGCACATCATGTGCATTTCACCGCGATGATATAATGCTGTTGCTCCATGACAAAAACTATATAAAATATATTTAAAAAAAATCATATTTTATTTGTAAGTAATACGTTATTTCTTTATCATAAGGGTAGTACCGACAGATATATCCGATCCCATCCGGTTGAAAGCACATTCAGCGTTAACACTGCCAATGAAACTTATTTTGTCCTCGGGATCAGTTCTTCGTCGATCAGAATCAATTCTTCTTGTTTATATTGTTGGATATAAATAATCAATCTTTTTTTTTCGCAGAACAAAACTAAACACACAACAGTTAAAACACCATGACACAATAACCATAGATTCATATATGTTTATTTACAAACTGGAAGTTATTTATTTTGAGCACCAATGCTTATTGTGAATTAAACCATTTAAGTATTGGATCCCTTCAAGATCTCTAAATATGAGCGCTGTTGACATAGATGCGTCGGCTTGGCGCCTGTAACCATGTACCCGGGTGCCTTATTCGATGTGGAATCGGTTAAGGCTGGTACGGTTGTTTTTACGTATCCCATTTGTGTTCCTGTAAAATCATATATTGGAGTGTTATGAAAGGATTAGCATTCATTGTTAATAAAACAAAACTATACAATACACACGAGATGATACATGTTATTGTAAGACCTGCTCTTTTGGAATTGATTTTATATACTATATTAACTTATTTTAATTCGTGTTGCATGGTGCTAGCATTCGTTAATTTTAATAAAAGTTTAGTGGGTTTTCAACGTTGGCTTTTTACGATACATCTAAGAGTGCGTGGTATTTTACTGAATATCATCTGCAAAAGAAGAGTTCACATACGTGTTGTTACAACTTGGCGGGCTCGGTTCCGTTTCATGTCACCCCATCAGCGAACACCGGAAATTACTAGTGGAATCAGACCCATTACGCCAACAAATATAACGAAGGTGATAGCTTCGGCAGAAATCATGGTCATTTTTCCCCTAGTCCAAAGAAAAACAAATATAGTTAAACAGGCATATCGAAGGTACTCGCCCAAAATAAAGAAATGAATTCCTAATTCCAAGCAGATATTTATCTAGAACAAATGGGATATTGATCAAATTTTGAAGATCAAAATTCAATGCCAAGTTTGTTCATACAAGCCTCCGTCGGGATTCGAACTTACATCTTCAAATAAAAAGTAATTCGTTGAGAATGTTACAAAGCTAAAGCCGCGTTATCGATTTTGTCATTCCGGACAGCGGCGCCTCATGTGCAAGGCCGTAAATCTCGGGCGCCATCTCTTTTTTTTTTAAATAAATTCACAAATGAGCCTATGCGACTTCCGAGATGGCGCTAAAGACCTGGCGTTTTTCAAATATACGGATAATTCTACAGAGGCAGTATAGTCCAATAAAGGACAAACCTACAGCACACAATGTATTTAAGACATTAAAAAGCTAAAAACTGTAGTAAACGCGTAGTACGAGTAAATTTAAAGCAATGTGGGTTTAAGCCGGTTTGCAGGCGCGTTTCGGTAGCCACATTGTTTAAGGTGGCTCGCTTATTTCAGTACTAGCATATAAATTAGCAACTGCTGGCGGCAAACGGATAACATTCAGTTTAGTTTGAACATATTTATTTCAAACAAGCATGTTTATACATACAATTTCATACAACATTTATAATAAATACTAACATGTTTGAATGGGATGAGAACGGAAAACAAGGTCTTATATTGTTCTTCTCCCTTGCCTCAGTATATATACAGTTGCATGGGTTAGTACGAACATAATTGGACTCAAAATAATTAGTCAAGAAAAACACTAGGCAAAAAAAAGAAACTTCGATTACAGAGAGTCAATTGTTATAGGTAATAGTATGACAATAGCAAGGTGTAGGAGATAAGGTGGTAGAAGTTTGGGGAAAACAAGAAAGAGGTTTTGAAAGACTTGGGAGAAAAAGGCGTATGGGAGCCGTTCTGTTGCATATTGACGTATCGAATCGCTTACTATAAATTATAAATTTATGAACTGCATCAGCTATTTTAGTATTGATTAAGTAGTCACGAGTGTCGTCTCAATATAAAATACTTTCAATGCATGGGGTGGAATATATAGATATCGTATTGATAAGTTCACCGCGAATGTGTACATACTGAGTGCATTCGAGAAAGTAATGTGAAGTCGATTCGCGGAGTCCACAGAGACACAGAGGGGATGTTACGATGTTGCGTCTAAATAGATGTTCATTGAATGCGCTACAATGTGTTCTTAAGCGCGTATGTAACATTTGAGGGCGTCTTTCGCCGTATGAAAATAAAGGATTTGGAGTCGGTCTATCACTGTTAATGCGCCGTTTAAATGAAAGGATCGATTCAGCGTTTTTGACATCAACAGAAAGATTATTCCATTCCGATACAGTAGATGGAAGGAAAGAGTTTGAATATAGTGATGTGCGGGCTTGAATTGTTTGTAGATGTGAAGAATTTCTTAGATAGTAATTGTTACCTGACCCCACTGTTGCGGGCAAAATAGATTGTAAGTAAGTTGGAACATTGCTAGAATTTATGTTATACATTAATATTAATTTATGTTTACGTCTACGTTGACTTATAGATTTCCATCCTAACTCATTATACAGATCTTCTAATGAGACTAAACGTGTGCATCCAGATGTTATTCTCGCGGCTTTGGTTTCGATTTTTTCTAGTTCGTCTTTTTCATATTGTGTACAATTATCAAAAACAACATCTGAATACTCAAGAAATGGTCTTATAAACGAAAAGTATATTTTCTCTAGAGATTTTCGATCAAGCATTATTTTTAAACTTCGCATTATATGCACTCGTTTCCGTGCATTTTCCTTTATAAAAGATATATGCGCATGCCAAGTACAGTCATTGGACATAAGTACGCCTAAATGTTTATGAACATGTATACTCGGTATAATAATGTTTGTCATAGCCAGTTATGGATGCGATGGCTTATTAATTTTTCGAGATATAAGCATGGATTCGGATTTTGAGGGGCTAAAGGCAACTAACCATTTATCAGCCCAGCTGGAAATTTTATCAATATCTGCTTGCAATAGGGCTGCAGTTTCATTTGGCAAATTTACGACCATGAAAAGACTGGTATCATCAGCAAACAAATGTATGTGTGCTAGTATATCAGCGATAATATCATTAATATATACAAAAAACATAAGTGTGCTTAGAATAGAGCATTGGGGACACCGGCGAGAATTTCAATAGGACTTGAATGCGCTCCCGGTAAGATTACTTTTTGTTTACGATCAGTAAGATAATTATATAAAAATGATAATAGATTACCTCGAATGCCTGCTTGTTGTAATTTGTATAATACACCTCTGTGCCATACTTTATCAAAAGCTTTACTAATATAAACAAATACAATTCTGACCTCAAGGCCATTGTCTAGGGCTCTGCAAAATGTATTGTAAATATATGTTAGCTGATTAACTGTAGAATCACCAGGCAAGAAGCCAGACTGAGTGGGCGCAACGAATGAATTTGCACGTAGAAAATTAAAAATATGTTTATGTAATATTCTCTCAAAGACCTTCTCAACAGTATTTAGCAATGATATAGGTCGATAATTAGACGCTACAGATGAATCACCCTTTTTTTAAATCGGACAGACATTTGCAAAATTTTCCAACAAGAAGGCATGTTTTTGAGAATTAAGACAAGAGTTAAACAGTGGGTAGCTTAATTGATGCATGGCTTCTTTTAGGATTCGATTATCAATTCCATCAGGACCGGATGCTTTACCTAGCTTGAGACATTTGATTGAGCCAATGACTTCTTCCTGTGTAATATGAATATACTGAAGACTGTTATCTTATGAATTGTTCATAGGTGGAAGATCGTGGTTGCTTTCGTCAATTTAACATTGGCTTTCAAAATACCTGTTTAGCATATCAGCTTGACATGAGTCATTTGCTACAAAGTTACGTGTTTGTTCATCAAGAAGAGGAGGAATACGTAAACATTCAGTTTGTTGTGTAAAGCGTTGCAGTCTCTGTAAAGCAATTGTAAGAGGAGCTTGTAAGTCAATATAAGTCGAGGGATGATCCATAAATACGTAGACTTTTGCTGTTGAACGTATACATTTAACAGTAACACAATTTAAACGTCCGAGTCGTCTTTTCCATTTTCAAACCGCTTGTTCCATTAAAAAAAAAAACGTTTTTCTTGGTGATATTTATATTGTAACATTTAAAATGTTTGCGTTTGCGTTTTGCCCAGTTCTTTACAAAACTGAATCAAATGTCTAACCTTAAGCTGTCGCATCGACGGCATTTTCCTCCGTTCTTTTAACTTCCGCACGTATGACTGATTGTTGTTTAGGTCACAATAAAATATTCAAATGATGCCATGTTTGCTTAGCATGTCAGCTTAATAACGGCAACTACATTTTGCGGAATTTTAAGTTGTTAAATGGAGGCATTTAAACGGCGTCGTTAGCGCTTTACCACGGCTTTTAGAACAGTTGTAACCCACAATATTAAACGGATATAAACTTTATTTAAGTTAACATAATATATACCATATTTATCTTGATGAGGCTACCAATTATTAAGCGTTTTATCTTGACCATAAATACACAATTGAAAATCTAAGTATTTCTGGATCACCCCTTGTTTCTTTATCCTTTGAAAGCAATAATACTCACCTACTGTTTGGTATTGCATAACTCCAACACGCACACATTTCTTAATACTTGAACATAAACCCTCCAGTTGAAATTGTTCAACGCGTACTGTATTACATAATTTCCGCAATAAATAGCTCTTGTTAGCTACAAATTTAACTCTAATCTATTATCATATGATCGGGTCTAATAGAGCGCGAAGAGGCACACAATGGATGAAAAACATATTCAATAAAATACGGACTACTCTTTTAACGTAGGGTTTGGCAAATAAACGGTAACATTTAATCAAGTTGCCTCTGGTAATTGTAAAAGGCGTTTTTAGCTTAATAAACGGTAACATAAAAAATCAGGGATTATCTGGTGTAAACAGGCTTTTTTCGAAGTAGAAGGAACGTGAATATTACTAATAGATATTTACAAGTTTTGCCGAATCCGACGTTGAAAACATAATAAAATGTACAATTTGTTAAGTTGGTTGTGGTTTCAAGCTATTTGTCTGCAAATACGAAGCAATAAATTAGTTATGTTTATAAAACGATCTACATTTGTACGACGCACCATTATGCTTCTCACCACGTTTGATTTTAATGTTGTACAGCCGTTTCAACGGTTAATTTATGATTGCTTACAATAAATATGAATGCGTGTCGTATTTCTTTTTTATAATAAAACTTAAAATATACACGAATATTCTTTGCTAGTGTGATACACAATGTAGAACACGACGTTTCGTCGGTACGTGTGATGGAACGTGGGGGTTACTTGTCCCTATACGGTTTTAATGATTAGCACGTGAATGTCGTGCCTGGCGATACAGTTAAGTTAATAATATGAAATAAATAAATATTTGCAAGTCAACCTATGATTAAATGACATTCACCATACACTTAAGTTCAATATTTTGTTTATTTTTCTTCTGAGTAATTTAAGCTCCTGATCTGCAGAGGGCGTGTCAGGAGCAATACCTATATTCCAAAATCGAAAGTAAATATCACATTAGATTTCAAAGGTCCATATGAACATGATTGAACTTGTTTGTACCATAACACTGGTATTTATTATGGCAATTTTTATGTTAATTAATAATAATGTATACCATGTGAAGACGACTTATCACGCTAAACACTTATGTCTTGTACTCAAAGGTAAATTTCACACTGTCAATTTACGTAACAAAAAATTACGAATTGCATTTTGAAAACGGACTAGACATATAGCCGATATGCACCTATTTTATTATAGTGTATGTTGTCATGTTACCTACCTTTGGAAGATTCTACCTAAAAAGCAGCCACATCTGATTGATTTATAGATATGTTTAATAAGTGGTCAATGTCTAATAGAATATTTCAGTACTTGTTTCAGATCCATCGTAGGCATTTAGATATTTATTTAACTCCTCATCAAAGTCAAAACTGTCATTAACTATTCTATTCCCTAGTATTAAAACTTGTTCTTAACATTCAGGATGAGATTTAAGACAGTTAAATGTTTACATACATATGTTTATAATATTTGTTTACGTGGACAAAATGAGTTGTATTGGTAAATGCCTGCTCTCCGCTGTTATCCGAACACGACATACACGATATACTTAATACAAGGTTGAAATCGTATTTATTATAAAAAGATATATATTGCAGAACATCAGTAACGAGAAAATACATTATGAGACACAAAGATATACACATAATGCAATTAACTTTCAGACATAACAGTAGCTGATATATTTACAGTTTTAAGCTCTTACATTTACATTAAACATTTAATAACATATTTTGTAACAATAACATTCATTGACATTTTGTAATGTGTATGCGATGCATGTACTATTTGACTTTTACAATAATTTATTTTTATGAAGTACATTCATCACATTTGAAGTTAACGTGTGTTTAATAATTATTACATACCTAAACATATTATATAGTATTAATGGATTACACCGATTCAACTATAGATATTGTATACAGGAAGCCGAGAATACTGAAAGACTATTCAATGAAGTAGAAATAAATGTGTGATAAACAAACAACTTAAGAATAATATTTAATTGGGACAAAAGCAGTAAAGACGTCAAATAAGTATGAACATGTACATAAAGTACCGGGCGAAATAACGGGTTGGTCACACACATTAATACATAGATGCTCGTTTATCTAATCTCTCTTAACATACGCTCGATATATGCTCGTTATATTCGACACGGTGAATATTGATGAGTCGACAATAGTTAAACAATATTTAAATATCAATGCCGACGTAATTGTATTAGTACAATAATATTATTACACATATTGCATGAATACTATTACAAAACGTATTTTAATGTTAATCATATTTTTAACTACTGGTTCGTAAATGTTTGTCATGATTAAGTGGAAGTGCATATTTAAACAAAGGTATACATGTTTCATTACCACTCGATGTTAAAACGCTAAATAAAAAAACAAAATCAACTAATTAATCACAAGTAACGCCATTCAAAAGCATATATTTAAAGGAACAAACACATGGAACTTACATGAACATAAGAGCTCGTGCCAAGCGCTCATTATTTCAAATAATGTACGTACATGAACACCATCGGAAAACAGTCATATTGCTGTACGCTGAAATTATTCAACAGGCACATGTTTCATCTTACAACAATGCAGGTATCCGATTACAAGATATACATCCTCACATATCTAATTTCTTTAAATGTTTTTATGTTGATTATTTTGCAAATCTCTTTGCAAATGTTGTCTCGTAGTCCTCTTCATTAGTACCTTTTGTGGGCGGAGCAGGGGCTTGGTACTGCAAATGATACTTTGCACACACACATAATGTTGTATCAATAAAGTTCCGCAGTATATAATAATCGATAGGTGGAAATTATAAATCAATCGCAAGTTCGAAGATAGCGACATTATCAATTTCAAATAAACATAGTTCGATTTTATAACTGAACATTTACTTTGTCTTTCGGATTTTTTTGCGCTGCCTGTCAAGGACTCTTGTTCACTGATCCCTTTACCATAAACCTATTTGTGTGTCATCATACAAGGGGTTATCCGCACTCATACCGACAGATTTGTTCTGTGGTTTGCCAAATTGCTCCTCCGCATACATGTAGTAATCTCCGTCGTTTGAATGGTCCATAATTTCTTCATAGCTACACAGATTCAAAGCGCCGAATTGTGTTAAACCTTGCCCATTAAAAAGTAAATAAAAACCGACTTAACGTGTATAGTATAATCAATCCAAGATGATGGTTTAAATAAGCACGTTAATAATAAATAAAAACAAAGCCGTCAACATGAATTGAAGCTTGTGTAGACGTCTTCGGATGATTATCGCCTAATAGCGCATACTCGTTATCTTCTAATTAATGTGTGCTACACAGATGAAAGAAAACAATAGTAGTATGTGCTAACGGCCCAATATTCAGACAAAATTTCGCTAAATTTCCTTTTAAAGAAAGCTTCTAATAACTTTGGTATTGCAACCATGAACAAATAATTTTAAATAAGCCAATTTAGTTCAACAAAGACTTTTTCAACAGGGAGAACTACTCAAAGACAACTTACACATGGCTCTCTCTATATCCTGAAATGAAAGGATATTAACATGTGAATGCACCTGGCAGACAATAAAGAGGCTTCTTTAAAACATCTATATAGTTTTATTTCTAAGTATTTGAATTTATATTAACTTACTCGGTTTAATAAAATTATTACTTGTTTGCTTAGTCGTTTACTCTTAACTTGAATGTTTGAGATAATCCTTTATACAAGCATTTAACTATTTTTCTTTTATGAAATATGCATTTTACACTTAAAATAATGCACATTTGCAAACGGCATACCTACAGTGTTTAACGAGTCATGCATACTTTTCAAGGCAAGGGGTCTTTTATCTCTAATATATATCGCAATGTTAGTACGATACACTTTTCAAGTTCAAAAGCGTCAGTCTATATATATGTTAATATTAATAACACTTCACAAAATTGTATCAAATATAGATACATTTAAACTTAAAAGAAAGACATTTAAACATGGCCACTAAGAACGTTCATATAGCCTATTTTCTGTATGAAAAAGTGTGATACCTCTGGGGAAAGCCAACACATATTGACATGCTATCATATTCCTTTACGGTATATTCCGTTAAAATTGAGAAACATTTGACACCCAAAATACATTTGAAAGAAAAAGAAAACACCAAAAGGCATCATTAATATACTTGAGAGCTATCAAACAACATAGATGCGTTGAATTTGGTCAAATGTACAGCGGCATTAAGCGAGAACAAACCAGCGGATATATTGCATTTGTTGAAACAATCAAACGTATCTGAGAATTTCAGGGTAAATACATGTACACTTTTGTAATTTACCCCATCAAATGTCATATATGATAGCTCTCTAAAAACGTAATTATTGAAAATCAAGAGATATTATTATTTCGTTTTACCGTGCATTTCCCGCTCTTCTACGGTGTTGATAAGGTTCGTGGACGGGGCTATTGGCCTGAAAAGAAACCCAAATAATAACTGCTATGATGCGCTTCAACAATTTACATGTGCGATCTATATTTTTTGTTAGCTTAAGTTACGCTCTAGTTAGTTAATATTTATATTTATGTTAATTGAACAGAATAAATTATATATATTATATAATTATATCAAAAGCAAATAAAATCTACTTACGGTGGCCTTTGAGCTGCAATCACAAATATATAGCGTTTTAACAATACAATTAAGGTTCACATGATATTAGTAGTAGTAGTTGTAGTAGAAGTAGTAGTTGTATTAGCAGTAGTAGCAGTAGTAGTAGTAGTATTTTAGTATCATTAGTGTTGTTGTGCCAAATTGAGTTTATTTGTCTAAAGAAGTATGTACTAAAAGAGATTTTTCATTTTCAATTAAGAACATTATATAAATATATATTTAGTTTCCCACGACATCAAGGGCAATATTTTTAACTGCCTTCTCGACTTCGGGGAACACATTTAGATTTTTCTTAAATGTCAATGAAATATATATATATATATAATTAACACTATTATATAATGATAAGAAATTCGTAAAAAAAGCAATGTGCACCTTACCGCGCTTCTTCTTCAAGCACACCCAGCATACAACCACCACGATCAGAACGATGCCGCCACCAGCGGCACTTCCAGCGACCATTATTACATCTAAAAACATAAAAGACATACGTTTATATCCAAATAACTAACCATAGTAAGTTTTTAAGATACTTGTTTACATACTTTGTCTGTTTGTCTTAGTTTGCCCTCGCATACCTTAAATATTATCGTTAAAACTGTGGCATTAAACAGCTGTACAATAATACACAAGAAAAACAGTTTCGAACAGGGGTTTATTACACTAAAAAACTAAAAATCACAAACTCTGAAACTCTTTGACAACAAAACATAATGCAAATTCTACTTTATATAAGTTTTTTTATGTTGTTTAAAACGTCAATGACAGCAACCAAATTATAAAATAGTTTTGCGTTTGTCCCATTTATTGTTTTATAAACTTCAAATGATAACGTCTTATTAACGAACGGGTTTTTCAGTTTTTATTTGTAGTTTTAATTTTTAAATGCCTTGCGTTGTTTTTTTGTTGATGTATGTTTCATATAATGAAAATAATAACAAATAATAATAATCCGAACATGTGAACAGGATCCTATCTATTACGATACAATTATACTGGAATATAATTATGCGTTTGCAAATATCTGAGCGCCGAACCAATTGTGATTATGATATTACTAGATTATTATGAAAACATAACATAAGTGTACAGCATGAGACGAGTACTGAGTACAATTATTTTAACAGAATAAAGCGTTGTTTTGTTTTATTCAATCTGCTGGTATCTAAACATTCACTCAGCATGGTTTCAATTAACAATTACACAAATGCATATGTTTACATACGTAAATCAGTAGTGACTTTCACAACAGACGAGTAATCGCTCTGACCATACAGGTTGCTTGCATATACTCTAAACTCGAAGTCTGTCGCTTGCGAGAGGCCTTCAACTGTCATCGCCACTTTGACATTGTTCACCTTGCCAACGTCAACTACCGAGCCATTTGCCCATAAAGACTTGCTGTTCAATCGTCGATACTGCAAAACGAGCGTTTGATCCCCGCCGTTGTAGAAGCCAGATTCGACGGCGAATGTAACGCTATCGTACGTGGTCGATTGTTGCTCAAAACGTACCGGTTTTTCAGGGGGTCCTGATTGTTTTCAAATAAATGTTTTAGACAATTTCAAGTATAGTTGGATCAGTACATGCAAAATAACCTATCAACCATCCACAAGTTATATAAAATGATGGTGACGCCAACTACCAGCGGACATAACCCCGAAGACGTTGAAATCCATATTATTGTCCACGGCAGCTTAGTATCTTCTNAATGGTAGACCAGAGTGTTACCACTCGACTACCGCACCACCCCAGTTGCGCTGTTTGCGCTGTAACTTCCGATTGGGCAGACCGTCAACAAATAACCTGAGTGACATGAATTTTGTTGTACAATAAAATATATAATTAAACAATTATCAATTTTACGTAAATTGAAAATCGTTGTTTCAATTACTTTGTACGAATTAAGCACGCGTGTCTTTTAAAGTTTTGCATCATATTTCATGTGCAATAACGCAACAACAAATAACACCGTTTATGTGCATTCCATAAATATGCTCAAATAATGAATTCAAGTCAATGCCGACGCTGTTGTACACAATATTTGCGTTCAAATATATCTTTTAACATGAACGACTTAAAACGATCAATCTGTTTTTAGATAACTTGTGTATCATATGCAGACGCTTCCTATCTTATAAACATATATGATATCTTAGGTTTATGTTTGTGTTTTTTTTTCTTCAATATTATCCTTTTACCACTTACTTTCATTGCAGGCAAATCCTTTCCATTCGTCTTCACAAACCCCATTGCCACATGCACCCGTTACCATGTCGCATGGTCCCACAAGGCAATGGCATTGCTTGGTACAGTTTACGCTGTAACTTCCGATCGGGCAGGCTGACAACAAAGAGTAGTACACCAGCACTGTACTTGTCACTGATCCATACTGACAATTGTAGCAATGCAGATACAGCATAGCAGATTTGTTTTCATTTAGAGAAACGGCTTGCACGATATTATAAAAATGCTCAGCAAATTCTGTAACCAAAAGTAGAGATCTAAACGTTTTCTGCGCGACAAAGTTTTTATGTATTGATCAAGTAATAAAGCCCATGCTTTTCGCGAGGATGATGCAATCACATGAAGTATAATTTGCACCTGCTTTTAATCAAGACAAACTATAAACATGAAATTCTGGAGAACTGTTTACTTGTAGGTAGATTTTTTAACATCGTGTTACCAAACTATAGTAATTCGTTTCGAATTTAAAAAATGGAATTACACGCATTTGAAAATACTTACATGGAACAATATATTATTTGAACAATTTTAACACATGAATATTACACATAAATCAACATCGCAACGGTAGATAAATACGTGTTTGAGATGACCTTACAGTACCCATTTATATATATTTAAATGTATAGCCATTAATGACTTTACACGTTATATCATAATGGCGATCCGTGTATCCCGCAAACCGCGATTTAACGGATGTGTTCATATGGATTTCATGAAATAAATTTGAGAAAAATAACAGTAATAAAAGAAAAGTAGGGTGGTTGCATCGCTCTAAAGAAGTCAAGATTTTGATTAAGAACATGTAGACAAGTTTTTTTTAACGACACGCAAAGGGAGCATTTGTGTAATGATTCTTACCTTGTACGGAGAATGTGTACGTCAGATTGAAACCCCTTGCACTACTGCCTGAGTCTGTGAAAAAGTCAATACGAACAGAGTTCGACTCCGACTTAAATCCCATAGGTGGCGCTGTCCCGCAGAACTTTCCGATTGACGGAGAGGAGAAGTAAGGTCCGTTGAAGAGCTCCAGGTAGGCATGTCTGCACTGGTCGTGGGACTCCATTGCAAACTCCGTAAAGTTCACCTGAAAACACAAGAGGCAAGTAATTTAGTGTGAGTTTATTGTGGTAAAACGTTTGTACCTGTTATAAATGTTAAGTGAATATGATCAAGTTTCTGTATACAATGTCATTCAAAGTTTTATAAACAGTATGTTTGTTCTTGATTGATTGAACAATTATAACAAAGTCAAGTATGCACATTAATCAGGCTGCCCTCTGGTGCGTTGATGACCCAGGTACATCGCTCGTTGTTGTTGTAATCGCTCGGAAAGTTTGGGCTCGTGATGACGCCAATCGGATCCGTCCGGACCCCGCCACACTCTGTAAAGGCAATCGATATTTAATGTTGAAATAAAATTGAGATCAGTTACTTATGAATTTTCCTATAAAGATCATCCCATTGAAATTGATAAAAATTATAAATACCTCGGTATTTTGTTCAATAGTAGTAGCTCTTTTATCCCAGACTAAAAATAATCTAGCCGAACAGGCAACCAAAGCTATGTACTGTCTTATTAATAAATACAGTAGCCTTGCTTTATATATAGATATGAAAATGGATCTATTTTACAAGATGATTAAAACTGTTCTTTTGTACGGTTGTGAATGTTGGGGTTTGGAAATAACTATGTATTAGAAAAAGTTCAGTTAAAGTTTCTGAAAATTAAAATAGGGGTTAAGGCCAGTAAGGCATCTTGCATTATATACGGAGAAACAGGAGTAAAACCCCTTCAAATTGATATTGAAACTAGAATGATTTCTGTTTGGTCTAAATTGGTCCATCCATTGTGTGTTAAATTGTCATATCAAATTTACAACATCTTATTTAATACACATGCAACAGCAAATGCTAAATGCTTAATTTGACTGTATATAGTGTATACTAAATGCATGATGAATATTTGGCAGTCTCATGTTTTCCCGAATTGCACCTGGCTCATTCAATGTATGCAACAAAAACTATCAGATCTGTTTTTTAATGACTACATTGTTAAAACTCCAGATAATGTGTAAAATACATTATACAAATTCGTACAAGAAATGACAGGTTACCTGTCGAAAATGGAAATTGGCATGGAATATAATCGAAACAAAGACTGATTTATGTAACTCCAACAATCATACAAGGCGATGAATTCCATTATTTACTTGAATGTAATGCCCTTAAAGATCTAAGAACACTTTAATTGATATAAAATAGTACACGAGACCAAATATTATTAAATTTTAATCATTAATGTCCATCG